>CATIWM010035732.1:0-12087 GCA_949671775.1 Mallotus repandus | reverse complement strand
ATTTTATTCTATTATTTTTTATTGTTTCAGTTGTTTTAATTATTTTGGTTGTTTTTGTTATTATTTTTATTTAGTTGTTTTCATGGATATTTTTATTTGTTTGTTTGGGCTGTTTTGATTATTTTTGTGGTTATTTTATTTGATAGTTTCGACTTTTTAGTTGTTTTTGTTGTTTAAATAACTATTGTATTTTTGAAATACTTATTGTCAAATATCAATTTTTTTTTAAAAAATCAACCTTAGTTTTTAAATTTTTTCCCTTTTGTCAAGGTTAAGCTAATTTTTCTGTTAAATGCTATATAAAATGACTAAAATGCCTTTTAAACCGTAAATAAACTATAATTGACTATTAAACACCAATGATATTTTAGTCTTTTATATTTAATAACATTAAATATATAAATTCTTCACTTACTAATGATATGGTTCATAAAAAAAAAGATACTACAAGTTCCTATTTAAAATGATATTTTAGTATTTAATAACTAATTATATTTTTTTACTTTTTAAAGTGACATTTTTAATTTAGTATATAACACTTAACTAAAAAATAGCATTTTAATCTTTTTAAACCTATTGAAAGTCTTTATTTGTTAATAGAATAAAAATTGAGAATA
Source organism: Mallotus repandus (assembly GCA_949671775.1). Classification (NCBI taxonomy): domain Eukaryota; kingdom Viridiplantae; phylum Streptophyta; class Magnoliopsida; order Malpighiales; family Euphorbiaceae; genus Mallotus; species Mallotus repandus. Next base: position 11,470 of record CATIWM010035732.1, on the reverse strand, counting down.
AATAAAAAGAGATGTAAGTGTTAATTAGATTAAAACTCATGGAGAAAAATGTAATTATTAAAATTATATATTCATTTCATATAAAAAGTAAAAAATATATATTAAATTACAATAAAAGTAAGAAAACTTATGTTAAATTAATCAAAATAATAATTTGTACTAATTTAAAAAAATTAAATGGGTAAAATGAATTTTTTAATCATAATTAATGAATGAATAATCTAAATTAATAATGGGAATATATATCTTTAATTAATTTTATCTTAATTAATAATATTAAATAAAAATAAATTTTAAATTAAAAATTATTAATATATAATTTAGATTATTATTATTATTATTATTATTTGAAACTAAACTAAAGGGCCAAAGGAGAAGAGGAGGTTGTGGAGATGGAGATGAAGGTGGAGGATAAGGGGTAACGACTTTGGGTTGCGTGAATCATTTCATTGGTGTTCTATATTATGCACATTTCAAGAAAAACTATAGAATTCAGCAAACATTATCCAAAAATTTCTCGCTTCCCACCTCTTCATACAGTTATGGGCAAATTTTTTCTTTTTCTTATTATCATCGTTAGTTTAAAAATGTTAAGTTTTAAAGTTATTAAATTTAAAATTTAATTTGTATCTTTTTATAATTTAATATTTACTTTTAAAAATTTATGTGTTGATTTATTGAATGTCATAATATTTTTTATAAAAAGTATAAAAAAATTATTTTAAAATATATAAATTTTATTTCGTATGAATAGTCTTATTCTGTTATATCTAAAATATCACTCTTCCATTTCATAAAAATTTATTTATTTTATTTTAACTAAAAATATCTCTCTTTTAGTCAATTAAAAACACATTTTCATATTCTATTTAACATAAAAAAGTAAAAAATATATAACTTCTCAACCATTTTATAATTTTTCTTTTATTTTATATTTTTTTAATTTTATTTATTCAATTATTATTATTAGTATATATATTAAAAATATCTATATATTCTTAATAAAAAATAATTAAGTAAAATATTTACAATAACATTTTTTCTCATTTGTTTATTTCTGACTAGTTTGTAGTTTTAAATTTATTAAAATTACTTAATTAATTATTTTAAAAAATATATATTATTTGTAGTTTGCGGAAAACGTGAATTTAAAACTAGTATATATTAAATGTTGAGTCCTAAAGTTTTCAAAATTTGACAAATGTTTCTCTTTATAATTCAACATTCACTCCTAAAAGGTTAAGTGTCAAATTATTGAAATTTAAAATATTTTTCTAGAAAAATTATAATTTTTTTTAAAAAAAATTACACATATTCTATTTGATATAAAACACTCTAATTCTATTAAATTTAAAACATTACTTTTCCTTTATATAAAAAATTATGTCTTTTATTTTAACTAAAACATCCCTCTTTTATTCAATTGAAAGCACTTTAATCTATTTAATGTAAAAAGGAAAAAAAATTATCTTTTCAATTATTTTCTATCATTTATTTGTTTATTATTATTATTATTATTATTAAAAATATATGTGTACTCTTAATAAAAATAATCGAATAAAATTATTACAATAACTTTTTAACTTCTCATCTTTATATTTTGATTAATTGGTAATTTTTAATTATTTAATTAATTATTATATACATATTATTTGTATTTTGTGTAAAGCACAGATGACTAGTTTATTAATAAATGCTTATGTAACATATATTTTAATGTAATATATATGTTAATTTTGGCAAAAATTTGTCAATCCCACATTGTTTTGTCGTGAGAATGGGAGGAGTCTTTAAGGTTATAAATAAACTCCTCCCCCTTTTGGTTAAAGTGTGTCAATCACCACTTGTATTTGGTGCACAACCGAAAGCTATTAGCTATACTAGTAGAGAATTTAAAGGGAAATTCTATTGGGTGTATATCTGAGCTTTTGGGTGTAAGTGAGAGTTATATATTTTGTAGTGTGGTTGTAATAATTTTTCACATAGTAAATATTTTTCTCTTAGTTTTCTTTTGACAACGTTCGTGGTTTTTCTCCATTTTGGAGTTTTTCACGTTAAAATTTTGTGTTTTTAAAGTTAAAATTTTGTGTTTTTCTCTCTTTTATTTTTCAAGTATTTTTGTTCAAGTTATGATCTAGTGTGGTGAAGAGATTTGTTGGATTGTAAGGGGCCTATTTTTCCCAACAATTAGTATCAGAGCCGATGGTTCGGTAACAAGCTTGAAGGCAGTGTACGAATTTCTTTAAAATTCTTAGTATGCTTTGTGGTTGCGACTTTGTCCGATCTTCCACATCAGAAAAGATTTTTTAGAAATTGTTGTGATCCAACTGGAGATCCTTTAAATACAATATTGTGTTTATTGAGTGTAGTATTGTGTAAGTAAGTGCAGCCAAGAAAGTTTTGTCACAAAGGTTATAATCGCCTAAGGAGGTTGAGACTTAAGTGGTACCATTTGTGTCCCCCCAATCTTTCCTATAAACTTTCTTAGTGCATTTTGTAAATATAATTGTTCACTCATTATTCACATGAGAGGTCACTGTAGCAGAAAGTACTGTTCAAGTATACGGAGGTACTGTACATTATTGAGCAAAAATGAGCTTCAGATATTAAAAAATTTGATGTTATAATTTGATGGTATAATTAATTTTGGATTGTGGCAAATACAAGTCAAGGATATACTAATCAAGTCTGGATTGTATAAGGCCTTGAGGGGAAAGTCAATTTCTTTGTCCGCAGGAAAGGAATCAGATAAATCTGGTGACAGCAGTAGAGAGAAAGAAAAATCCAAGATGAGTGAAGAAGAATGGGAGGAGCTAGACATGAGAGCAGCAAGTCAGATTCGTCTCTGTCTAGCTAAAAATGTTCATGCTAATGTTGCTAGATGGTCATCAACAAAAGAGCTTTGGGAAAAGCTTGAGAAAATGTACCAAGCTAAAATTCTTTCAAATAGATTATATTTGAAGGAGCAATTTCATAAATTGCAAATGGAAGAAGGTACAAAAATTTCTAACCATTTTAGTGCACTCAATGGGATTGTTTCTGAACTGGAATCTATTGGAGTGAAAATTGATGATGAAGATAAAGCGTTGAGGCTTATTTGGTCTCTTCCACCTTCCTATGAACACATGCAAACTGTTTTAATGTATGGGAAAGAGAATGTGAATTTTTCAGAAGTGACAAGTAAGTTGATTTTTGAAGAAAGAAGGCTGAAAAATGGAGAGAATAAGTCTTCTGAAAGTGAAGCATTGTCGGTTTGTGGAAATGGGAAGAAGTATAAAGGCTACAAAAAGAAAATTATTTGCTGGGGATGTGGGCAACCTGGACATGTAAAGAAGGATTGCAAAAAAAATGGTAGAGCTAATTTGGCTAATGGCTCCAAAAGTCATGCTACTAATGTGGTCGTTTTTGAAAAAGAAGACGATGAACTTTCTCTATAAGGAAAGATATATATCCTCATGGCATGATAGCTACCACTCAGTTGCCATGGAAAAGGGTGTATGATAGGTACCATATCCACAGTTTACACATAGGCATTGGTTGACAGTTAATGCAACGTATGTGGTAGAATTGATGTCGATGGCTAATGAACTTCCTAGAAAGTCAACATTGGAAGTTGCACCATAACTTATTAGTATTTTTTTCGACATGAATTGGCCGAGGTGGAAATTCTTGGAGTTTTTGAATTCCAAGTGTGTATACTCTTATGGTGGAGTATGACAATTCTTGTTTTTAGAATTGGGACTGTCAGAGTTGATGGTGTTATTGAGGTAGCTGTTATTTTTTTAATATTGGTGGAGAATTGTATGGAATTTTTGCCAAGGTGGAGATTTGTTGGTTTTGGCAAAAATTTGCCAATCCCACATTGTTTTGTTGTGAGAATGGGAGGAGTCTTTAAGGTTATAAATAGACTCCTCCCCCTCTTAATTAAAGTGTGTCAATCACCACTTGTATTTGGTATACAATTGAAAGCTATTAGCTATACTAGTAGAGAATTTAAAGGGAAATTCTCTTGGATGTATACTTAAACTTTTAGGTGTGAGTGAGAGTTAAATATTTTGTAGGGTGGTTGTAATAATTTTCCACATAATAAATATTTTTCTCTTGGTTGTCTTTTGACGTCTGTGATTTTTCTCCATTTTGGAGTTTTCCACATTAAAATATTGTGTTTTTCTCTCTTTTATTTTTTAAGTATTTTTGTTCAAGTTGTGTTCTAGTGTGGTGAAGAGATTTGTTGGATTGTAAGGGGCCTATTTTTCCCAACAATATCAATGTTTACGTATTCAAAATTCATTAAACTCTACCAATCTAATTTGATTCAAACAAAATTATAAGAATCACAAAAAAAAAATAATAATAATTAATTATTTTAGTTTGTCCAAGTTCGAGATATTAAAATAAAAAGAGATTTTTACCTACACTGGGTGTATATACACCCAGTGGTAGGATTTAAAATACGGGACATATATTTTGTTTTTATCAACCAAGTACATAACGTTTGAATGGTATGTCTAACTCCCTCTATTCCAAAATGAATAGATAGTTATTCAATTAATTATCCTATATTAAATAAGGATGAAATAAGAAAAAAATAGTTAAAATACATTGGTAACTTAAAAGTACAATTATTTAGGAACAAAATTAAACTTTTAAAATAACAATTATTTAGGAACATAGGAAGTATATCCTACCTTTGGATGTAAATGTAATATACCCAGTATAGGTAAGACTTTCTTTAAAATAAAAATAATCTCTCCTAATTGATCCCAACCATTGTTGGTAAACAAAAACACTTTTATTTAAATCATGAGTTGTGCAATGTTAATTGAAATGTATATTATCCGATACTCTCAATCTTTGATAGCCATTAAGATTCTGATTAATTTAAAATTCAAATCGGGTGAATCACAATTGGATAAAAAATTTTCAACATTTATTTTATATATATATATATATAAAATTTGAATTCAAAACTTTATTTAAGAGTCGTTAGGAGAAAAATACGATATTTTAACCTTATTAATTATGACTTTCAATGTGTGGAAGTCAAAATATGCCAATACATTTGAGACGAAAGTAGTGTATCCTTCATTGAAGGATGGTGGAAAAATATTGCCATACGGATTGTACCGTTGAACATACGGACCACAAACCAGCAGACTGCACTAGTTATGCTTAGCTTTCTTCTATACATGTCCTGATCTGGATGTGATCCAGTGGACGATTGTGCAAGAGATCAACATTGATTTATTCATGAAAGTTTTACAGATAACCAGGTTTACAACTAGTTATGGTAACAACCCATGATTTCTTATTAAAATTTAGTACCAAATACCTAGATGCAGAAGAGCTTTTAGTGTTTCACAGATGACCAGGAATTGGCATCAATCCAGTTAAATGCTATGGGGCTCAGAAAAGCATCAGGGATGCCGAAAGAACTGACCAAGGCAAGTGCGTGCGGTCGCAATTCACTGCAAAGCTCCATCACCTCTTTCGTCACAGAAGCAGCATTTCCTGTTGATAGGTATCCATACCGTAGAAATGCAGCAACTTCTTCCAAACAGATCAACGTATACATTCAACAGACCTAACAAATTCTGAAAAAACCAATAAAATTCAGCAAGTAAATTGTTGTCTTCTGTCATCTCTTGGGTAGTTTCTGTTAACCATGGCAAGCTAGTTTCCACTATACAAAGCTTCCGAATTTTCTAGCATTTCAGAATTCATAAGGCTGCATGTTTCGATGCAAGCTATATGCAAGAACTTCAGTTGGATAGAATAAAAGATCAGAAAACCTGAAAATTAATTTTCAGCTAAAACTCCTGTCCACATTATGCATCACCTCCTTTCAGAGCTTAAACAAGGCTACAGTTCACTATTATCCTGTTTCTAGTCAGATGATACTCTAAATGCGCCTTCAGAATGGCCAACAGGGCTGTAAACAACTGGTTTGTAAACTTCATAGATACTATATCATTAAGCAGATATTCTTAAGATATTCTAAAGATAAGAGAAAAGTTTCCCTCATTTACCTTCAGTGGACAGTTGCCTCAGCGTCAGTGAATGTTTGCAATATTGCTTTATCAGAGAAAGCTCTTCCCAAGTCGTCTGCAAGTTGATAACTCTAGAGATGGAGAAGAGAGAGAGAGATTGACAATAATTAGATCAACTGATTGGACTGAGAACACAGCAAATTTAGTGCCAGGAAGTTACATGCTTACCAAAATGAATGCCTGCTCTTTACTTTCACCCTTTGCTCGATGATGTGATAGTTCAGTAGCAAAACGATTCAAAAGATCCCGCTCCCTTAAGCAGAACACACCAATCTGATGAAAATAACTGGTGAGATATATGTATACTAAAAGTTATCGCTATAACAAAGTTGACTATATATCACCTGAAATTGGCTGCTCCTAAGGATAGTACTTGTGAGCTGAGATGGAATGATAGGGGAAGGCCCATTCATGCGCTCTAATCCCAAACCCTTTAAAGGTTCGTTTTTCTTCTTGGCTCCTACAAACTCTGCAAGGAGTGCCTTGCTGACCTGAGCTCAATAAAATTTTACTTCGTTAGATGAAGCTCTTCAATGTGAAAACTGGAATATGATGTATATCAGAACTAATTGTATCAAAGGTAATAAGGTAATCTTTGAATTTAAGCAATTCTCTTCGATAGATAAAGCACACACAGATTAATTACCTGTTGCGTGAGAACATTGTTGTCCCCCTCAAAAGTAGTCTGAACATCAAATTCACTTTTTAAATGACCAACTCGATTTTCAGTCTTTAAGCCTTGTCCTCCACAAAATTAATTATAGGTTGGCAGCTTATTGTAAATTTCGAATTCCATTTGTGATGTTAGCTCCTTACTTGAAGTGTTCTCATATTATGCCAGGTACAGCTAGCCTTCAATGCACTTGAAACAACATGAAGGGTTTTGTTTGTCTCTGGTGTCCTCTTCCAGTACATCATTTTCAACGAATTTCCAGCAGAACTCATAGCATATCTGCACACCAGAATATAGAATTCCTTACCAAGGTTTGATTAAACTGGAAAACAGGGAGGCTTTTATTGATCGCATCAAGTCTTATGACCATATTATACTCGGAAATGCAAAGCAGAACTGATAAATCGGCTGAGCGTAGGCTCAAAGGCTTACGTCTTTGCAAGAAGAGGCAACAGTCGTCGTTGATGAGTTGGGTAATCGAGCAAAAGCACTTCAGGTCCATTAGGTGTGACAGAAAAAGCCCGTCTTGTCAATGAGTACCTTATGGCAATAGCTAAACTAATCTGACACGAGAAGAAATAAATTATATTGATGCAAAACAAACGTTTGAAGGCTTTTTACGGAGGATTTTAACAGCTTTCTCCTGAAACTGAATTAAAAATCATCATTTCAATTTAATACCTTTGATGCGTAGATTGCACCAACAGCAATAGTTACACGACCAGATGTCAAAGGGGCCAGGAATGCTGCAAATCTCTGTGGAAAAACAACAACTTATTTGTTGGCTCAATAATTTAAAATGACTGTCATCAAATGATCCATAAGATTAACAAGAAGAAGCATACAGTCTGCCTCGAGAATAACGACCTGATCTGGGTCTTTTGTTGCACTTAGATATTGTCCATCTGGAGAAACATCAGCAACTGAATTCAACAGATTCTCTCTGGGGATTCTCACCTTGCAAAACCTGAAAAGGAAAATAGTCTCCGAAATTTCCCTGTCATTCATTCACTAATAATAAAGTCATTGGCAAAAAAAAAAAAAAAGACAATATTATTATTACCACATTCGACCATTATCCTCCATTTAGACCAATTTTATGACCACAATCAGCTATACGGATGTTAGGACATATGTTCCCATTTGCATCCCTAATCTGGACTATAAATGCATGGACTCCTTGATTCATCCCATTGATATTGAGCTGCGAAAAGACTATCGTATGGGTTGCATGCTAAGTAGCAGCCAGGAAAAAAACAAACAAACCACATCAATATAGAATAAACTCACAATTTATATGGGACAAGGAATAAGGAAAATGATAAAAATCCTTACATTGGCAGCTCCCCCAATCCAATACTTCTGAGCTGATTCACAAGGAGTGTCAATGACAAACTCTCCAGTGTTTGAATCGTAAGTGGTGACTGTTTCAATTCATCGGACCTGGAAACATAAACCAAGGAAAAAAAAAATTACATAAAAAAGAAGAAAGCACAAACAGCTAACAAGAAGACAAAACCGTAAAAATTGACAATCTTCACATACATTACTTCCATGTCCCAATTCTGACATAGCGAAACATCCCTTGAGTGCATAAGTTTCAGTATCCCTCAGCCACTTATTATGGTGACGCTTTATGCCAAAAAATTGGATGGCACCTCCCCTGAAAGTCCCATAAAACAAACAGAGGATAAGATTACTTTTAAACCAAGTTACTTAATACAAAAGCAGTGACCAAAAGAAGAGTGAAGTACCATAAAAAGAAGTGAACAGCAATCTTAAAAGGGAGAGAATAATCAAAGATCCCAATAACTTCATAAAGAGCACATTTTTTCATTTCCGATTCCAACCCTTTCCCTGTCAACCACTGATAGAAAACCCCTGTTTCTAACACGTACCCAATTCGTTTCATAGTCTCTTGTCTTTGTCGCTCATTGATTGATTATAATCAGGCACTACAAACACTCTGCCACCTCTCTCAACTGGGTTAAACACTTGGGCCTGTCTCATCAACCCAAGTAACCAATCTCTATCCTCTATGTTATGCATGTCCAGCAAATCTTCTCATCTCTTTAGTGTCAAAATTGCAACTTTCTTGAAGCTCTGGTGGTGCATAGCTTATACAAGAATTTGATTCAAATGATGGACTTGATTGAGAAGGTGGAGACTTGAGAAGGTGATTTGTTAGGATTTGGGTTCGAATTAGAGCTCGATTTGTTGAGAATTGAGACTCCATTTCAGGAATTTTTTTTTTTTTTTTGGTGAAATGGGGATTTGTTGCTGAAAAGATTGGAACTTTTTAACGTTGCTCTTATCAAATGAAGGTTTGAAGCAAAAAAAGAGCGGTTAAGTTTGGACATGTTTATATATATATATGTTCTTGTCTTGTGTCCGAAGTTATAAAGGACAAAAGCTCAATTTGCCTATGTAACCTTCACTTAGATTGAAATCAGTCCAACTTAATTTTTTTAATTTAATATAAATTTTCTTAAATAAAATCAAAACATTATTCAGTGACTATGGGGTGTTTGTTTTAGCTGTTGGGATACAACTAATAGTTGTTTGGTTCCCAACAGCTAATAAAAGGTGTTTAGTTATTTTTGTTAACAATGAGTTATTAACTGTTCAGGACTCTAACCGGTCCAGTTCGTATCAACTCCAATTTGGAGCTTTTCACGAACAGTTCGATTTTATTCTAATACTATTATTCAAATATCCTTATATTCTAAAAATTCTATATTCAAAATCAGTCATCATCTCACTGAAAAAGAAAAAAATAATTTTCTCTATCAATTTTTTCCTTAAACTCTCACATCATCTTGGCTCAAAGATTTTGATTATCAAGGTTAGTGGATCTAACTATTTTATTTATTATTTTTAATTTATTTACTTTAATATTTTCAATTATGTATGAATTATATGAAAAATTGATGATTTCTGCATAGTTGTTGCCTCGTTTGCCTTTGTTGCGCTGTTACCTCGTTTGCCTTTGTTGCGCATGATAGCCATTCAGGATTTATAGTTAAGAGTTTATTGGTTTGCAGTGATCTGTTCATATACTTAAGAGTTTAATTTACGCACTAATGTTTGACTAGGACAAATAGAGAATGGGAAGAGGGAAAGAAAGGAGACCAGCTACGCAAAACACAGTTGAGCTATGATTGGTCATAAAATTTACCTCGTTTTCTATTGGTCATTTCTTCCTTGCACAGTTGAGCTATGATTGTTTAAAATTCATGTGCCATTTATTGGGTAAAAGGACCCATTGATATATTTATAATATTGGCTTTTTATATTTTACTTTTTTTCTTTAGCTAAAATGCTAATATGATGACCATTTCAAATGCTTTTATTTATATTATATTATATTTACTGCATTTTATTATTATAAAAGTTTTATGATGAGTATCTTATAATATAATTTAAATTTACATAATATTTTATATTAAATATATTCCTTACATGAAAATAGATTATAATTAATTAATTTTATGAATATATAGAGACACAAACAACACCACAACATAGAATATAACCAGTGATCAACATAGATTTTTTATATAGATTTCTTTGCTAGTTTGTACCTCATTCTGTATTTTTATTTTTTTTCACTTGCTAGTTATGTTGTCTTATGTACATCTTTTTATATTGTCTTGTTTATTTTTTTTTCAGTTTTATATGCTGAAATTTTTTATATATATTCTTAATTTATTGAAGTAATTTTAATGATTAAATTTTATGTAGGTTATTAAATGGGTCATAAAAATAAATCAACAGAAAATAAAAAAGTTGGAAGAATTAAATGGACAAATGAACAATTTGATAAGTTTTTGGATATTTGTATCCAAGGAACTATGATAGGTAAAAGAAATGGAGCTGGGTGGGGTGACAAAGGATGGTTATGGGTTGAAGGTGAAATAAAGGCTGCTAATTTAAACTTCACTAGAGAGCAATTGAAACACAAATGGGATTGGATGAAGAAGCAATGGAAGCTATGGAAAACACTGATAGGAAAAGAAACTGGATTAGGTTGGGATCCTATTAAAGGCACAGTTGATGCTCCATGCGAGTGGTGGGATGCAAAAATTGAAGTAAGTTAATTGTAGTTATTAATATTTATTTGTATAAAAAATTAATAGTTTCACTTACATGTAGTTTTTAAATTGATTCATATGTTTACACTACAGGAAAATGAAGATTTTTCAAATTTGTGGGATAAAGGCATAGGGTAAGAGCTTTACAATAAATATTCTATAATATTTGCTGATTCTGTTGCAACTGGAGAATATGCTTATGCTCCTTTTAGTGGCACGCTGCCTGAAGATATAAATGTGAAAAGAGTTACAAATACACCCTTAGAGATGCAGGATAATAATATAGAAGATTTTAGTGAATATTTAGAGAATATAATGTCGTATGGATCTATATTAGGTGGATCATCTTCTCAAACCACATTTGGTGATGTTGGTCAGCCAAATAGAAGAAAGCAAAAAAGAACTGAAGGAAGCACTAGCTATGGAACTAGAAAAAAGAGAAAACAACAATCAAGTGTAGCTCAATTGTGTAGTACAATTCAAGAACTAAAAGATGCCATGAAAGAAAATGCTGAAAAGAAAATTCTATGATGTGTAATATTTTGGGAGATCATCCTGATTGTTCTATTAGTGAAGTAATGCAAGATGTACTTTCACTACCGAATATGATCATCGACAGTCAATTACATTTTTTGAGTACTCTCTTGCTTGAT
>CATIWM010035719.1:0-29566 GCA_949671775.1 Mallotus repandus | reverse complement strand
ATGTGCTTTTTCATGGATTTGTTGTCTTAGGGTTAGATGGATGTTCAATTAGGGTTTAATGAAATTGCATGTAATTAGAAAATAAGATAGTAATTCATAAAATAATTCTAAATGAACACAAGACTAAAAGAAGTTAGTATTCCGTATCCAAAACTCTTAGTTGTGGTGCTAACTTGTATTAGAGAATTGAGTTACCACCACCTTCGATTTGTCCCAGTTATTACCCTGGGTGGCGACTCCTCATCTCCATGCTATGTCTTTGTGATACAGTAGTGTGTTTCCTAGAGCCCAGAGCTCAAACAATGTCGCGGTTGCAATAAACTTGGGCGCGCGCTAAACCCCGCCGTCTACAGTTGGTTTATTTGGAAGGCCAAGAATGATGCTATTCTTTCAGGGATTAAATCAGACCTTTGATGCATAGTGAACAAGGTTATTTTCTCCTGGAACTACTATAGGAACACTCTTAACTCAGCTTCAAAGGTTTCCCACCTTGCTGGCACTCATTAGCAATTTGTTTGGACTATTTCTTGTCTAAGCTTTATAAAATTTAACACAGATGTAGGTGTAACGCAAGAATCTAAGGAAGTAACCACGACCATTGTAGATAGAGATAGTCGAGGAATTTTGCGAGAAGGTTATTTTTTTATCATGTCAATATCTTAAGTTTTGGTCACACAAGCAATAGCTCTGTTGGCAAGTCTTGTTCCAGCAACATCAAGAGGCATTTAGAAAGCCATTTTTTAGCTTAATTCAAAACAGCTAATAAAGGCAGTTAAACAGAAAAATGATGATGTCCCATAGGAGATACAAGTTATAGTTCTTGATATCCAATGTATAGTTGATAGGGATGCCAATAGAGTTGCCGATTGGATTCTTAAAATGTAAATGAACTTAAGGCATCCCCAATAAGGGTTGTATTTCCTCCAGCTGGATTGGCTGCTATCTTGTACTCTGAAGCCTCAAGCTTTTGAGTTAATCAAATATTTATGTTTAAAAAAAAAAAAGTTGCATACGAGCATCCACATTGAGGGTTTTATACAAGTGTAATAGCCCTCATGATGTTTTCTCCATTACACACGATACCCATAGTGGGCATGTAATGCTCATGATACGGATCATGAGTGTTACACGCATAATGGGCTGCAATTTACAGCTTTTGCCTTTTTTTAAAAAAAATTAACAATTTTCAAATGTTTATTTGCACAAACCTTCAAGTAGGGGTGTGCAAAACTAACCCGAATATCCAATCTAGAACCGAACCAAATTGAGTCAGTTCAGTTTTGATTTTAGAATTTTTATAAATTTCGGGCAAAACCCGAACCCGACCGAAAATTGAATTTTATTATATTATATATATTTTTTACCTTAAAGTATAGCAATATAGCTTATTAGCAAAGTGGTAAACGTAATAAATCTGTATCCACAAGTCGGAGGTTTGATTCCCAGTAGTGTAAATCTTATTTTTTGCTTTTCATTTGAGAAAAAGTGATAAAAACTTCAATATTTACGTTGTTAAGGGTCAAACTAGGGCACGCGATTAGCCATTTGGCTATTGCAATTTCTTTGTTTTTTAGGTTTCATTTATTATACTTAATATTATTCGGTTAACTCAAAAATCGACGGATATCTGACCAAATAACTTCGGTTCGGGTCTGTAGACGGCGGGGTTTAGCGCGCGCCCGCCCAAGTTTATTGCAACCGCGACACTGTTTGAGCTCAGAACTCTAGGGAACACACTAACCACTGTCATAAAGACATGGCGTAGAGATGTGGAGTCGCCACCCAAGTCTACAAATTATGAAGAAGGCTTTATGAATGGGCTGAGCTAAGTCTAAGTTAATTTTATTTAACTACAAAAATGGGCCAAAAATCTAAATTAACCTAGCGGACCTAAATTATTTTTAAAGTTAATTAAACCTAAATTTAATTTTAAAGACCTATTTTATTAGTGAGTTAGACCTACAAGTGGGCTTGGGGCCCAAAACAAATAAAAAAAATAAGCCCAAATAAAAATAATAAAAAATAATAGATAAAAAACAAACATTATGTGATATTTCTAACCCTAATTTTAATTACATACAACCTAAAATTAATCTAAAGCCACCATTACTTTTAATTGAATTTACCAAATGAAACCCTAATTTACTAACCAATTAATTAAAATAAAAGCACATGCCACACACATAATTTCACTATTCCCACTATTGGGGCTATTACAATGATCTACTAAGAACAAAAATTAAAAATAATTACAACCCCAAAAAATAAAATACAAAATAAAATTATAAAAGGAAAGAATAAAAAATCCTAAAACTACGTTCAAATACAAAAGTTAATCCATGGCATTCCATGGATCTTCATAGGTTTTGTTCTCCACTATGGATTCAAATCACCCTATCCATAATCATAAACATAAAAAATAAATAAGGATTAGTAACTAAAAAGATAAAAATAAAAATTAAATCAGATTAAATCAAAATTAAATGGAATAAAAATCATCAAATAAAATAAGAAGAGAAAGGAGTAGAAAAAGAACTAATTTGATGGATGCAGTCTTGATTCCCCTTAGAAGGTCATCACCATTGATGAAAGCCTATGGCTTTTGTTGTGTTTGTCTATGATTTTGATTTATTTAGATCTGATTCACGGCTAAAACTTGAAAAAAGTACGTAAGAAAAATGGATGTGTTTTGGTTGACGGCTAAGAATTAGAAAAGTGGGGAGAAAAGAAAATAAAAAACCCTAGCCTCCCGATACGTGAAAAGAAAATCACGTATTTATAAAAACACCATCTTGTAACCCTAATCTAATTACAGGATAAAAATAAAATAAACTAAATTACTTTTATTATTTATCTAAAAAAATCAATTTATCCACACATTTATCTAATAAAACAAAATATTTATCAAAATAATCTAATCAAAATTTATGGATAAATAACAAATAAATAAAATAAAAAAAATAAAATAAAAAAATTATGAGGAAAAAAAAGCCTATTTCCGTTCAATCAAAGTGATTTGGCCGAAGTTGGCCATTTGGGCCAACCTCGGCCCTTTTCTTTTTTTATTTTTTTTATTTTTTTGCTTTTGAAATTTTTGTTCAAAAATTTATTTTTTATATTTTTTAAAAAATTAATAAAAAATTAATTAAATAAATAAAATTTAAAATAAGTCCTAAAAATAATTTACAGTTTAGTTCAAAACCAATAAATCAGATCCAATAAACCTAATTTCATAGTCAATTTTCATTATCGGGCTCTCTATCGCATCCATGCTCTAGTCATCCCGAAATTGGGTGCCTACAGCATCAAAGCGTCAAAAGTGAGCAACGAAAGGGTTGCAACAGATTAAAGTCATTGAGTAATAGAAGGATTGCAGTTAATCAAAAAATTGCAAGCAATTATGGATTGCAGCGTCAAAGGCAGACAACAAGAGGGTTGTAGCTATATAAACTTGCCAGCAATTGTAGATTGCAGCAACACAAAGTTTACATCATGGAAAGATGAAAACAATGTTGCAAGATTCAGTGTTATACGCAAATGCTTTGTAACACGTCAGGTAAGTATATAAACTCTGTGTTTTTAAGAAATTGTGTGCTTGTTTGCTTTGCCGCAATTTGTCAAGCAAACAACGGCAAAAGGAGGCAACTGTAAGCACCCAATTTTGGGATGACTAGAGTATGGATGCAACAAAGGACTCCAATGATGAAAATATTATAAATGATCTTTAATATTTGAAGTTTAAAATTTCAAAAGATTTAGATTTATTTTCAACGGGATTTAATTGGTTTTTAAAGGATTTAATTTGTTAGATTTTATTTCTTTTAGGGTTCTTTTTGTAATTAAAAGTTAGAAAAAACTGAACAAATCGGAATTATGTAATTCCGACCAGCATTACACATTTTTGGTCGGAAATATGTAATTTTGACCGGAATTATGTATTTCTGATCGAAAATACATAATCCTGATCGGGATTATGCTCTTCTAATTGCATCCGTCTGTGTTTTTTACTTTATTTTTCTTTTTATGTAAATAAAAATTTGATTTTTATTTTATTTTTGATTGGTGAAATGATGTGATAAATCCTTTTTCTAGGATTTATCTAGATTTTTCTAGAAATGAATGTCTCGATCAAACCAAAAATTTATCTCCTGTAACGCACAGGAGAATACATTTTTTTTAGCTAGGATTTTTCTATATAAACCCAACTTAACTCTCCCGTTACAAAAGCACTTTGTGAGAAGACGCAACACACACCTGCGTACACAGGGCCAAAAAAAAAATTTCTCTTTTGCGTATTGTTTTAAAGGAGCAGTAAGACTTTTAAGAAAAAAGGTTCAGCTATTGAAGATTTATTCAAAGCAACAGTGATTCACACCACTCTGAGGAGCAAATCAATATTGCATCAATTGTCATACATCTTATTTCTCTTTTCTTTTTATTTAATTTTATTATTTTATTTTATTTTCTTTGTTTCTAATTCATTCTAACCTCTTTTTTAATTTTGTTGCATGTTTTTATGAGGATGAACACATGATTGAATCAAGAAAACACATGAAGATCCATGGAATGCCATAGATTAAATCCCTGTGAAATTTTACATAGTTATTTTTATTATTTTATATTGTGTTGATTTTTTTATTTATTTTTTTATGGGATGTATTATTATTTAATTTTTAGTAGATTATTGTAATTGCCCCAATAGTGGGAATAGTGAGATCCTATATATGTGTTGTAGATCTTATTTTAATTAGTAATTAGGGTTTTAATTGGGTAAGTAAAATCAATGGTTATAGAGATAATTAGGGTTTTTCTTAAAATTGAATTAGATTTAAGAGAATAGAATTAAGGGTGCTTGTTAATTATTTTATTTTTCAATTAGTTAATTTGATCTTTAGGCCTATAGTTAATTAAAATTAGGGATAGAAATCATTAGATGCATGTTTTAATTGATTTATATGTTTATTATTTTTTGTGATTATTTTTATGTTTATGTTTATTTTATTAATTTTCATATTTTTATGTTTGTTTCTAAGCTCATAATTTTAGGTCTTAGGCTAATTAATTATATTCACTTTATCTAATAGGTTTAATAATTTAATTAAATTTAGATTTTAGGTTAGAGATAATTTAGGCCCACTTAGTTAATTTAGACATAGGCCCACTTAGATTAATTTAATTTAATTTAGACTTAGCCCATTAACTTAATTCTTTTTCCATAACTTGTAGAATTAGGATCATATTAGATTAAAATATGTAGAATTAGGCCCACTAATTTAAGCTTTCATAACTTGTAAACTTAGGCCTATTTTAGAAATAGAATAAACAGACTTAGGCTCATTTAAATAAAATTAAGTGGGAATTAGGCCCATTAGCTTTAGTTTCATTTGTAAATTAAAATATATAAATTTAGCTCATTTTAATTAAAAATATGTAGATTAGACTAACCAAGGGTTGATGTGCTTTATATGAATGCATTTCTTATATGCTTTTTCATGATTGGTTGCCTTTGGAATTGATAGATTTTTAATTAGGGTTTATATGAAATTGCATGTAATTAGAGGATAAGATAGTAATTCATAAATTAATTCTAAATGAACACGAGACTAAAAGAAGTTGGTATTCCGTATCCAAAACTCCTGATTGTGGTGCTACCTTCTATTAGAGAATTGAGTTATCACCACCTTCGATTTGTCCCAGTTATTACCCTAGGTGGCGACTTCTCATCTCCATGCCATGTATTTATGACAATGGTAAGCGTGTTCCCTAGAGCCCTGAGTTAAAACAGTGTCGCGGTTGTAATAAAATTGAGCGCGTGCTAAACGCTACCATCTACAGAGCCTCCCATTGCCTTGTACGCATTCTATGAAAGTGCATTGACAATGTTCCCGTCATTAATCAGAAGCCTTTTTACCAAATAAATCCAGATGTACACACTTATGACCAAGGCATCATTATGGGGATGCTAAGCATATTCCTAGTCATTAGGTCCGAAGGGGATAACCAGCTTTTGTTTATACACTTAGCATTCTTCCCTCCAAGGCCTGTTTAACTCCTTCTCAGTAGGTGTCTCTCCTCCAACAGTCATTTTGATGACTCCAGCCACTTTATTACAAGCTTTCTCTGATTTAAGTTTATCTCCAGTTTGATAATTTGAATTTTGATTTCTTATAAATCATCCCAGCTTTCTATTCTTGATTAATTGTTCAATCGTCCATTTGTGGTCTCGGCATGTATCTATCTCATGTCTGAAATCTCAATCATATGGCAGTAGTACCTCTTATCTTGCATTCCTATTCTGGGTGGAGGCAACTTTTTGGCAGGAGTTATGTGCACTTTGTTCTATATGATCCATATGAGAATCTTTGATCTGGAGGCATATATCTTTTAGTTTCCCTTTGGAGCCCATCCGCTAAGTTTCTAAAGTTATTTCGAAGAGCTGCGGGCCTTCTTAGATGAACTCTCTAATTCTTCTTGAAAGGTGGCTTTTCATCATCTCGACGCAACCTTCTATCATCATCCATATTGATTAGCTTTGTAGCCATGGACATAACCTTAGAGAAAGTACGTGGCTCTTTTGTTAGGATTTTGTCTTTAAGTTTGCCTAACCGAGTTCCATTTTTTATTGCTTTTATAGTCACTTAATCACTTAAGTTCTCGATTTGCAAAACCACTTTGTTTAACCTGTCCAAGTAACTCCTCAACGATTCATTGATTTCCTATCTGCACATCCGAAGATCATTTATACTCTTAGCAAGAGGAACATTGGTGATAAATAGAGTTATGAACTTCTCGACCAACTCTTCAGTAGAGTTCTTTAGGAGCTGGTGAAACCAACTCTAAGTAGTTTTGGTGAGTGTGCTGGGAAAGAATCGATATAAAATTCCATCATTGACATTCTAGAGCATTTTTTTGTTCTGAATGACGATACATGGTTTATCGGGTCACCGGTGCCATCATATTGCTCTAGCTGAGGCAGTTTGAACTTGGATGGAATTTTCATTTTATTAATTCTGCACATAAAGGGCATTATCTCTTCTAGGATGCACTCATCCTCCTTCCTTGGTCAAGTTTAAGCTTTTTGGATCATTTGCTCAACCTTTTAAGCTATCTGTGAGTCATCTAAGGTCAAACGACTTGTGCTAGATTCCCCTTCTGGTTCTTTTTGAGCTTCTTTGCTCCCACCGAGTACGCTATGAGTTACTATTGGTGGTTTTATCATATTATTCTTTAGATTAGCTATTTTAGGATTTTTGTCTTAGATTAGGGTGTTTAGCTATTGTTGTATCAGGATCATCTAAGGTTGGATGTTTTTTATTATTACATCTTTGTTTGTTGGAGGTAGATTGAGTATTCAGGTTAGGGTTAAGTCTGGTGTGTTTGTGGTAGGAGTTCCTGATAGGCTTCGGAAAGGTATGGAAGGAATAGGTCAGCTAGTATGATGTAGGGGAGTATAATAGGGAAAGCTTGTACTTAGAGTTGTCCATCTTTAGGTAACTCCAGATGGCGTATATGTGTTAAATGGAATTTATAATGGCAGCCCCACATGCTGAATAAGAGCCAATAGATCAATGGGTGGGATGGGAGTTGATGGATTAATTAAACGAATAGGGGCTAAAGGGTTGATATGATTATCTAGGGTTCTACTTAGTGGATTGATATGAGTATCCATGCTTGGTGGTAGATCATATGCCATGGTGTGATTGTCTTTACTCGGTAGATAATAATGGCTTTGACTCAAGAGGTTCTCACAGATGGCACCACTTGATAACTTGATTTTTGGAACCTCTGAGTTCTACAGTTAGGTAATCAATAAAAGGGCAAAGTAAGATGTGGGGTTTCCCCCACAAACCCTCTGATGCTTAAGTCAGAGAGGTTTAAAGAGAGAATTTAGAGAGATAAAGGGAGCATAATGAGCTAAAGGAATAGAATGAATCATAAGGAGAGAGATTAAAAGTATTTATAGAGAATGTGATGTACAAACCTGAGAGGAATATGATTCCTCTTTCATGTTGGACTTGTGCCAATTGGAGGATTTTCTTCCTAATCTAGAAGTTTTTAATAAAGGACTCCTTTTCCTACTTAGATTAAGCATCCTTGTTCTGCCAGTAACCCGAAAAATAGAGAATTAATTGAATAGGAATATACCTATGGGGTATCAATACTACTATGATGAGAATAACTTATGATAATTAAGTATTCTCAAAGTGAGTTGATCCAATACATCATTTCTGTATATGTGTACCTATTAATTTGACTCAATATCTTATATACATGATCAATAAACCTCATATTAGTCTTTATTGATTGTTGTTCCTTCAACAATGATCGACTAGGGATAATTTAGAATAGAATTCAAGTTTCACCTAAATTTTTTACTATCAAGTCACATACTTAATGACCTCAGGTAGAATTAACTATTCAAGGATATAGTAATAAAGAAAATGCCTCTTTATTAATAAAATAGAAATATGATAAAGTTAAAGTATGGCCATCACATAATTGGTGTAGGGTATATCACTAACAATCTTCCACTTATACGAGGCCCAATCAATATTGTATCTCAAATTTATTAACCTAGATTGACTTTTATGCTTAGGCTATGGAAGAGGCTTAGTTAGTGGATCAACAACACTGTAATTTATTAGTACTTTGCACATCTTCACATGTCCTCTCTTAATGATTTCTCTAATGAGATGATAATGCCTACGTATATATTTGGATCACTAATGTGATTTGTGTTCCTTAGCCGGTGTTATGACTCCATTGTTATCACAATACAAGTCCACTAGATCTGATATACTAGGAACAACATCCAATCCAGTTATGAACTTCTTGATCCAAATAACTTCCTTGGCTACCCCTGAGGTAGCTATGTACTCAACTTCTATTGTAGAATTGGCAATGACATCTTGCTTTAAACTTCTCCAGCTCATTGCACCTCTATTCAAACAAAACACATAACCTGACTGAGATTGAAAATCATCCTTGTCAGATTAAAAGCTGGCAATTATGTAACCATTTATAACTAGCTTATCTTCCTTCCCACCATATAGTAGAAATGCATCATTTATCCTTCTCAAGTACTTAAGGATATTCTTAATAGCTATCTAGTGACTTTAACTTGGATCTGACTGGTATCTACTCATACATGATGTATCTAATGGCAGAAGCTCATACGGTCTTGGTCATCCCATCTCAGTGGACATTGAGTCATACTAAGACTAATACCATTGGATACTGGCAAGAATCCACTCTTAGAGTCTTGCATACTGAACCTACTTAGTACCTTGTCAATGTAAGTGCTCTAACTTAGGCCAATAAGCCTCTTGGATCTATCTCTATAGATCTAGGTGCCTAAAATATAAGCGGCTTCACATAAGTATTTCATTGAAAAATAATTCTGTAACTATGATTCAACATCTTGTAGAGTAGGAATATCATTTCCAATAAGTAACATGTCATTAACATATAGCACTAAAAAACTGTTGTACTCCCATAAACCTTCTTGTAAACATAAGGTTAATTTTCATTTATGACGAATCTAAACTCTTTGGCTACTTCATCAAAATGAAAATTCCAACTCTAAGAAGCTTGCTTCAATCCATAAATGGATCTTTGAAGCTTTCAAAACTTCTTAGAATTCTTAAGATTAACCCTTTGTCTGTGTCATGTACATATCATCAATTAGTTTCAATTAAGAAATGATGTTTTGACATCCATTTGCCATATTTTATAATCATAGTATGTGACTATGGCAAGGAGAATTTGAATGGTCTTAAGTATAGCAACAGGTGAAAAGGTTTCATCATAGTCTATACCATGTGTTTGCTTGAAACCATTTACAAATAGTCTTGCTTTAAAGGAAGCATTTTGGGGACTTTAAACACACCTAAAATTCTCTCAAAATACTCAAAATGCATATAAAAATCTCTACCAAAAGAAAAATAGAAAATAAGGGGAAATAATGCCAAAATAGAAAAAGCCTTTATAGAGTCTTAAATTTCTTTCTTTTTCTTCGCAATTTCTTAACCAAGTTCTCATGTAAGCACTTAAAAAACCATAGTCAATCTCCAGCAACATGTTTTCTGTTCATTCAATCTACAATTAATATCAAAAATCAACTAAAAATCTACATAAACTTTTAAGCTTCTTAACCACTTATCTTTAATCAAGACTTATTTTTGGTGAGTTCTTACTTAAATTCTAAACACTTTTAAGAACACCATACTCATTGATTCTCATCTTAGTTCTAGGGTTTAGTGCTTTAATTTTGAGTTTTATTGAAAAAAGTTAAAACAATTGAGTTGTACATTGATGAATGGTTAGTTTTGGCTAATGAATAGGTTGATTGCCCATCCATCACATTTAGCAATTGATGGCCCTCAAATCAGCCATTGGTTGGCCATAACTAGCCATACAAACTTTTAAACTGGTGATGCACTCCTTTTCATCTTAAATGACTCATATGATGGTCTATAGTTTTTCATACAACTTCCTAACCCTCCCTAAAGGTCCTAGGATAATGGGATTAAGATTTTTCAATATTATTTTCTATTTTTAAATGATTTTATTTTTAATAGTTCAACTTTTTTCTTACTAGTTTTCAAAAGTGATTTTAATTCTTGCATTTGATTGATGGTTATACTTATGATCTTTGCTAACTGCTTTTTAATTATTCTTATGATTTTTTTTATTTGTGAACTACTTTCATTGTATTCTTAGTTGTGTGTCCTAATTTATGCGTGTTGTGTTCTTTTGTTAATAATTATAATATTTGATTGTTGTTTCCTATTTAAATACATGTTGATTGTCTTGGTCATTAACAATTTAGAGTCTTGTGTGAGTTGTTGATGATTTATGAGTTAATTAAAAGTGGTTTGTATTCTTGTAGTGTCTTCTACATGATTAATGTCTTAATCATTGGCATGTGAAGAGTTCACTTAAGTTTATATCCCTATTTGTGCCATTCATATTTAATCTTTGATTGTAACTTTAGTATTTTTCTTCTTGAATGTACTATCCTCAGTCTATATTTCCTTAATAAGTTTTATCTCTCCTTCTCCCCCTATATCTTTTGCATTATTGTATTTTCATACATCTATGTGAATTGTTGCATATCACTTGCTTGGTTCACATCACTACCGTGTGTATGCTCATTTTTAGATCTTCTAGATGCATGCTCACATGCAGCCTAACTTCCATCACTATCATTTTTGCATACACCCTCAAATTTTCATTTATTCTGCATGCACCCCAGCTTGCATCATGCATCATATGTGCATGCATCCTGGATTTATTTAATGCTTCTGTGGATCATTTATTTGCATTAGCATCATAAATTGCATTTGATATGTGCCTCTTGTAATCAATCTCAAGATCTCAATTCCAATCACTAAGCATTACTAACAATTTTTAACTTTTACTAACTTTACTAAATTTTATTAACCTTCGTAGTTCTTATTTCTACTTTGTTTTCATTCTAATGTTAAAATTCTCTTTTCCCATCTTGTGACTTCTATTTTAATTATATTTATTGTTCATTTTTCTTAAATCCATACTGCTTATCTCATGCCTCTTATTTCAATTATATTTTCTATTTTATTTCATTTTGTTTAAATTCTTATTCTATATCTTATCACTGATATTTTGTTCATTGTTATAATTTTAATTATCTTATTCATATGGTTAATTGTGTTGATCCTATTTAATTATATTTGTACTCAATTTTTGTATTATATACCAAAACTAAACAAATATGATATTAAGTGTTTACTTGTGTACCTAATTACTTTGTTTAGATATACTCTTTTATATGATCAATTACTTTTATTGTATATGATTATGATAAGTTCTCATTTTGATGTTCTATAATAGAATGCATTTTCATTATTTTCCTTTTAATAAGAAGATTCTATTAATTTAATGCCTTTATATGTTTACAGAAAGCTTGGAATAGGTGAATCAAAGGCCATAAATAGTTGTTTGCAACTTATAGATAGGACTATCAAGAAACTTGACGAAATTGTAGAGGATGTTCTAGTAAAGGTAGGAAAGTTCATTTTCCTAGTAGATTTTATTGTGTTATACTTTGAGGATGTTGAAGATATGCCTTTGATCCTTTGAATGCCTTCTATGTACACTGCAAAAGCTTTCATAGATGTATATGATGGAATTCTCACATTAAGAGTGGGTGCGGACAATTGTAAATATAATGTATACCAAGGTATGAAACATCCTCTAAGTTTTATAATTGCATGAGAATTGATATGGTTGGTCATTCTGTAAGTGAAGTCCAATGAAGGAGGTTGGCAAAATCTTATGATTTAGATGATGTAGAGAAGTGTTTATAGGTACAATATTTAATGAAGAAGGGCCTCTCAAGCACCAAAACACAATAACCAAATATGAACCACCTTTAAACACAAAACCCACATCCCCTACCATAATAAAACCACCGAAGCTAGACATATAAGTTTTACCACCTTATTTGAAATTCCCTTTTCTAGGAGAAGATCAAACCTACTTTTGATTGTGTCAACTAAACTCAATGAGCAAGAAGTTGCATTAATTTGTTCATAAAGAGGATACAAGCATTGGGATGGAAAATTTAAGATATAGGTGGTATCAGTCCTTCATATTATATGCATAAGATACTGATGGAGGATGGATACAAGACCACTATTAAGAGACATAAAAGACTAAATTTGAAGCAAAATTTGGCAATAATCATGCGCTTGTTTGGAGAGATCATCATAAATGATTAAGGTGTCTCATTTATGGTACATAAAATATCCAGCCAACATTGCCCCTGTATAAGGAGCAAGGTATTATAATGTAGTAAGAGAATCAACCATTTTGGCTACTACAATAGTGTACTCCATTGCCCCTCTTTCCTGTAAAGTAGTCACTACCTGAGCCATAGAATAAGCTTTTTGCCCAATAGCTATATAAACACATAGTACATTTTTTCCTTGTTGATTGAGAATTATATCTGTAGCTACTGCTATTTTACCAGTTTGTCTATCCTTAATAATTAATTCTCGCTGACCATGTCCTTTAGAGATCATCAAATCAATAGCAATAAGTCCTATTTGAAGAGGCTCATATACGGAACGTCTCAAAATAATATCTGGAGTGGGAGATTCAATTAATCAAAACTCAAAAGCTGAAATTTCACCCCAACCGTCAATAGATTTAGCCAGGGCATTAATAACACAACCTAAATAAGCCTCACTCACCAGTATCTGAGCTACCAAAAGAAATTATTCATATTCAAGCAAGTTTCAACAACACTATTGTGACCGTTATAGCTGTATGGGGTCAAGTAATTTCTTGGTCCTCCACTGGTGCTTGTCGATTCTGGGGCACAAGAAGAGGAATGCCATTTGTAACTCAAACCATAGCAGGAAATGCTATACAAATTGTAGTCGATCAAGGTATGCAACATGCAAAATTCATGGTGAAGGGTCCTGGTCTCGGATGAGATGATGCATTAAGAGCTATTCCAAGAAGTAGTATACTATTAAGCTTTGTTCGAGATGTAACCCCTATGCCACATAATGGCTTCAGGCCTCCTAAAAAAAGGCGTGTGTAAAAAAAATATAAATATTGAAGAGATTTCAAGAGAAATAAATAATTCAATAATTTCAATATTATTATGGTTTCGAGAGAAATTAGTAATATCTACTTGGACACTGCAGTGGAAATGTGTTAAATTAAGAATTGCCAATAAGTGTATTTTTTATGGACACTTTATGTTGTTACCACTTTTGAAAGCCCAAGCCGACATAATAGGCATTGCGGCGCGAAGAGCTCTGCTTGGAGAAATCAAAGGAACATGTATCACATGTGCAAAATCTGAGAAAATACCACACGAATTTTCTACTCTAGCAGGTATTCAAGAATCAATACATTAAATTTTAATGAATTTGAAATACATTGTATTGAGAAGCAATTTGTATGGAACTTGTGACACATCTATTTAGGTCAAGGGTCCTAGATATATAATTGCTCAAGACATCATTTTACCACCCTTTGTGTAAATTATTGAAATACACAACATATTGCTAGCCTAAAAGGACTAATTGATTTGTGTATTGGATTACAAATCGAGAGAAATCACGGGTATCATATAAAACCGATAAATAACTTTCAAGAGGGAGGTTTTGCTATAGATGTTGTATTTATGCCTATTCGAAATGCGAATCATTGCGTTCATTCTTATGGAAATGGGAATGAAAAGCATGAGATACTTTTCTCAAAATATGGACAAATGGAAGTTTAACTCCTAAAGAAGCACTTCATGAAGCCTAAATTTACCAAATATATTGGACATTTTACCAAAGAATAAGTCTAACTCCTAAGATGATGTAAAATAAATTTGGTAAATTTACTAAAGAATAAAATAGAAATCTGATAGATGTTATCTAGGAATTCACTTTGAAGTGACTATTCCCTAGATATACATACACGTCCGAATTTATTTTTCTCTTTATCGGTTGACAGGGTCGAAGCTCTTCTATCTAATTTTTTATAGATAGTTTTTTCTAAATAAAACTCAAAATTAAAAAGAAATCCTATGATTTTAAATTTTGAAAATCCTTAAGTTATACAAGGAAAACAAAATTTGTGTCTCTTAAATTAAAGTAAAAAAAATGAAATTGTAACAAAACTTTTTTGGCATTTATGAGAACCCTTTGAATCATCATATTAGTTATAGTTAATTCAAAAGGTTCTCATCAGCTTACCTAAAGCTTCTTGTGTATATGCTTTGTTGTCCTATAGAATTGCACTCATCAAACCCTTTCTTATCTTCAATTCAGTTACAAGTTAATTGTTAATGTAAATGAACTATAACTATATAGTCCTATTCATAATAAATTAACCCCAAATTAGCATATCCAAATTATAAGAAAACCAATAGAAGCGATAACTGCAGAATTTAAACCCCTAAATTTTTATTTGTTTAAGTAAGAAAATAAATTACGAATATGGTCTATGTAATAAATGCCCAAGTTTCTTTGGGGTCCCAATTCCAATATTATCCCTAAGTTTTATTAGCCTAGACTGCTCTTGAAAGAATACCTATGTTTAAAAAGAGAAACCTTATGCTTATAATATGATAAACCCAATCATCTAATTGTTGAATCAATTGAAACTTGTAATAATTCCTAGAAGAAAGAAAAGAAATATTTCTTAGAACATTCTTTGTTTCATCTTTTGTTTCCTTTTCCTTTATTTTGCGAAATATAGTGATCAATTCCTATTCTTTATTTTTTTATTGATTCTTTTCCGATCGTGATGTATGGCTCCATAAGTCTATGTGTCTATATAGATCCTTTCATGGGTTAATGAAAATGTGTGAAAGCTCTATTTGCCTCTGCCATTCTATAAGTCTCTTCCTTTTTGTGTATAGCATCACCACTTCCTTTGGCAGCATCCACTAATTCAGAACTTAATTTGAAAGCCATATTTCAACCTGAACGTTTTTGAGATGCCCTTAATAACCAATGAATGGCAAGTTCTTTTCCTTGTGTGGATTCTATTTCAACGAGAACTTGGTGAGTTAATTCGCCTACACATCTTGCTTTTACTGCTATATCGGGAGTTACTCCATATATTGCTTGACATAAAACAAATTGTGGATTTGTTTCTATCTTTTGTTGAATCTTTTTCATGGATTGATAGATAACTTGATAAGCCAATGATTTTTTTTTTGTGTTTTAGAATACAATTAACCAATATGTTAAGCAATCGATTACAATAAATTGTATCAAATTTTGCAATTTTTTCTTTTACAGTACCTCGATATGATGTGAGCGTGCAAGGGGTTCTCAAGAATCAGTTTTCCTTTTATAAGGGTTAATAAAATAATTTATTTTGGCTTTTTAGCCCCATATTGTAGGATGGATTCGAAAGATATGAAAGACCTCCCTCCAAGTTGTACATACGACTTTCATCGAATACGACTTTCCATAGCATTATATATGTATCTATAAGATTCAGTATGGAATTCTGTTTACTCACTTTAAATTGAGTATACGTTTCCCTCGTTTTCCTGCTAGGATTGAAAATACTATATTTTACTTATCCATATAATTGAGTCATTGGGTTTCCTTAATTGATCCATGATTTATATTTCATCTTTCACTTCCTTTTCCTTTGTTTCGTAAAATATAGAGATCAATTCCGATTCTTTATTTTTCTACTGATTCTTTTTCGATCGAGATGTGTGGATCTATGAGTCTATATGCCTATAGAGATCCTTTCATAGCTTAACAAAAATGTGCAAAAGCTCTATTTGCCTCTGCCATTCTATGAGTCTCTTCCCTTTTATGTATGGCATCACCACTCCCTTTGGTAGCATCCACGAATTTGGGACAATAGGGGATAAGCTTCATCATCGAGAGGGAAACAGCTTGGATCACCAGCTAAGGCCCCTAAATGACTACTCAGTGATAAAGGAGGTAAGGGTGTAGAGACAGCCAGGAGGTTTGCCTAGAAGTGGCCACCTTTGAAAGAGTGCGTAATAGCTCACTGATCAAGTGCTCTGGCGTCAAAGATGATAATCAATTCAATCCCCGGATTGGATCGGGGACAAATGCCTATGAAAAGATCACTTGGACTTAAGAAAAAGCCGTTTCAATTTATCCATAGTTTGTTTATTCTTTATTTAAAAAATCCTATTTTGTTCAACCTATTTCATTCAATTGGATAAAAAATGATTTAGAATTAAGAAATAGGATTTTTCTCGATGAGTTACATTTACGTACAATCAATGCTAATCTTGGAATATTTAGAATGATAAAAGAAATAACGGATTAGTCCTTCTATTATAGGCATTTGTTTTTCAAAAAAATGAAGAAATATTCATGGTAACCATTATAGCCGATGATTGCATGCTGTGCAATCAACAATCCTTTTCTACCAAGAGCCTTCACCGCATGATTGTACAGTCTTGACACACGGCTGTACAGTCTTGGCATACGACTATGCAATTAACATTCTCAAAGCTCTTAGGAAAGCAACTACATCTGTATAGCTGTGTTGGTCCATCGAACAACTATACAGTCTTTACCATAAATCTTCAAATGCTTTTAACTTGAACTATTATTTAGATTCAAACTTCATATTACCTATATATAGAACCCAAAAAAACTTAATGGCATTTAAAAGATTATTAACTTAAACCATAACTTAAAACTAGATAATGAAACTAACCTAATCAACTAAAAAACTTTGTTAAATAACTAAGAACCCTAATTCAATCAAAACTAACTATTTTAACTTAAATAATCAAACTTTAATGAGTAAAAATAATAAAAAATTTGTTCAAAATACATATTTATTATGAATTTATCAATAATTGACACAAACGAGGATGTATCAATTACCTTCTAAAGACGGGAATGGTCCCATGAAGTCAGTGCCCCAAACATCTTCTAAAATACTTGATTGAAGCATCTCATCCTTTTTAGATATATTACCACTCCGTTGACATGAATCATATGCATGGACAAAATCTTTAGCATCTAGAAAAATTGAAGGCTAATAAAAACCACTATCAATTACCTTGAAAGCTATTCTTTGAGGTCCATCGTGTCTTCAATAGTTCATCCTATAACAACGGCAGAGAATAGACTATATCTCATCATATAGCATATATCTTCTAACTATGCCATCACTTTACAACTTACAAAGGAATTGATCTTCCCAAACATAGTTCTTAGAATCATGAATGAGTTTATTCCTTTGCTGATAAGAAAAAACTATTAGAAGTTTACCACTTAAAATATTTTTAGTAATATCTACTAACCATGGTGCATCAACAAAATTGAGAGCAAAGAGTAACTCATCTGGTAATAAATCTCTAATTGGATCAATGTTTTCACTCTTGCCCTCTTTTGACTCTAATCTTGAAAGGTGGTCTTGTTATACCTAAAAATTTGACTTTCCCCAAAAAGGTCCGATGATGAAAATGGTGACAATAGTTTATTCGATTTGTATTGTCTTTAAAGCATTCAAAAGCCTAAAAATGGTTAAAAACCCTGAATTGGACTTCTAGGACGATAAGTCAGACTATCTTACAAAATACGAACTCTTGAAAGGGTAAGTAATGCGTTTCAAGCAAACATGCAGCTTGTTAGTCAATGCTATCTCGTGAGATTGAGGCTCAATTCGATGAAAATGGTAGTTGTTTTAGATAAAATGGACATCATGAATGCGTCTAGAAGGTTCAATAACCTCAAAAATGACCCCAGCCATGTCGAAATTGGTCTCGAGGATGCCAAAAACACGTTAGGACATGTTAAAGAACATTTGAGAGGGCGTGACCTGTGCCCAGATGCCCTCAAAGGCATGAAACGCACCTTAGGGCATGACACGTGCCCATGGCATGTGGCATGCCCTCCTAGGGTGCACCCTAGGCATGTAGCAAGTGCCTCGAGGCATGTCACACTTACTAAACACACACCCGGTGCGTGAAGTGACACATTTTTTCCTATAAATAGGACCCTAGACCCCATTTTTGAGGCATGGATGAAAATACATTGAAACACTACCAAATTGGAGACTCTTGAAACCCATTCTACACATCTCTAGCCTGTCTTACTTATTCCTTTAGGATTTTTAAACCAATCCTAACCAAACTGAGCCTCATCTTTGTCAAAGCATGCTTCAAAGGTATATGAATACTATGTTAGAAAATGCAATTACAATGCAAAATTGATGATTTTGATTAAAAATGATGTTTTTGTTGTTTACTGGATGCAAGTTGCAAACTTTATGTAAAAAATGATGATTTTTCACAGAAGCTGCCTGAATAGTATAAAAATGATTATTTTCTCATGATCTTTATGTAAAAGATGCATAAGTGATGGAAAAGCGTTAGATTTTGTATTTTTGAAAATAAAGAGGCAAACTTCATATAACTGATGAGATTTTTATTCATGAAATGTAGAATTCACATAAAAATGTGAACTTTATGATAGAAATGTTATTTTTATGATAAGAATTATGTAGAGATAATGAAAAATGTAGATATGATTCATTTTGGAGATAGAGGATACAAAATGACAATTTATTATAAGTAAAACAAAGTAGAGATTATTCAATCAACATGCAATTAGTTAGTCTCACCACACAATCATAATAATTTCTTAATTGCTGGCGACAATAAAGTAAAATATGCATAACAATAAAATAAACGTGCAAAAATGATTGTTTGGTTCTCAGATTTGACTAAGCTTGTGTTTTTATTTTTAAAAGCTTTTGCTTTATGTAAAGATCAAGTTGTTATCGTCAAAAGGTTTAAAATGATGTGTAGAATTAGTAAAATGTCATTCAACATGCTTAAAATCATCTTAATTGCATCAAAGTCATCATTGCATCAGAATGTATCTTTTACACTCTCTAAACATAAAAATAAGTATTTTCCCTCACCTTGCATTAAAATGCATCCAATAATGTGAAAGTTCACATCCTTGAGCTAGAGCCTCCATTTCGTGGTCCAATGATGCAACCATGCATCTCTGCTTATTTTTCTCATTATGTAGAAATGTTTTATCATTTTAGCAATCATTTCATTTTCATTTCAATAACCCTGCAAGTGCACATAACTATATACATCAATCTACTTGTTCATAATTCATTGATCGAGTATCTCTTACCTATTTATTATCCTAGTGGATGAATGGATTGAATCGCACGTAATTATGCTAACTTTTATTTTGTATGTGTGTTCTAGATTAGGACTAGATTTACTTTTTCACACTTTTTCGCTTTCAAATGTATTTACTAGGAAAGCCCTTTTATAGTTGTAATTAAATTTCTTTATTTTCCATTACTATCTATTGTGTTGTGCGAATGTGCATACACAAACTGTCATTTTGAAACTTGGTTGATGCAATAGCCATGTATTTAGTAATGTATAATGAGAAATAGGAAAAAAGTATATATGATCTCCTGAACTCAGAATCTTTGATGGAACAATACTTGTTAAGTGACTCGATGTTGTCCATTACATTTTTCTCAATTTTTTGAAAATCAGCTAGCGACTCCATAAACATAAAGCTTCGCGCACCCCCTGAGATCAATCATTTGTCCCTATCCTATAAATAGAACATATATCCATTTGGTGAAGTTGCCATGTCCCAAAAGGATAGAAGAAATGGAAGAATGAACCTTTGAACATAATTTGGTAGCTCATGGTGGCGACTCCACTGGGATCCTAATTTGAGAGATTAATTCAAAAATAGTTATTTCTCATTACATAATACTTAATCATGTGGAGCCCTTCACCACTGTATAACACTCATTACATAACACATCACACGTGCACTACAGGCCGTTATCAACAAAAAATGATGGAAAATAATCTATTATGATTCCACACAAGTCATGGGGTGATTGATTCAGATTTGTCACATTTAGCCTTTACTCATGGATTCACTAGACTCATTTGACCACCCAAGTCCTTAAAGGGGGCAACCCAAGTTATTGAAAGAATGCTAGACTCACTGACTAGAGTTCGTAAACCTAGTCATGAGGGCATTTCACTAAGGGAGCCCTTAGACTAGAGTTCGTAAACCTAGTCATGAGGGCATTTCACTAAGGGAGCCCTTAGCCTTACATTCATATTGATAGAATCAAATTGTAAACTATCAAACAATACTTTTATGCCTCTTGGTAAACATCTCGAATGTTGATGTGAGGATATAAAATTGGACCCTTTTTATTGGCCATAGCCTCTGCGCACACATGCATGTATGGACTATGGACACCATTTGTGACCTGACGGCCGGTCCTTATATTGACATTTTATGTTTACCTCGAGTAAATTTTTGTATTATTATTTAGCTTACCTTTTAATTCAAATTAATACAAATTAAAATAATCTAGTCTGAGAGTAGAACTATAGTCCCCACTGACTATTGGGTCAAAACCCACCTAGGAAAGAGACGGAATAACCACGTAGAGTAATATGATTGGAAGCAAGAGCTTGCGTGTGATTAGTTTATTCCTCGTGTAGGAAACATTAACAAGCCATACATACATAACATACATATGGACATCAGATACTAACCACATTTTCTTATAGCCATCTTGCATTCATTACAATAGTTGTAATTAATTTTCTTTACTTTCCATTATTATCTATTATGTTGTGCGAATGTACATACACAAACTGTCATTTTGAAACTTGGTTGATGCAATAGATATGTATTTAGTACTGTATAATGAGAAATAGGCAATAAGTATATATGATCTCCTGAACTCAGAATCTCAGATGAGACAATACTCATTGAGTGACCCGATGTTATCACTTAACATTTTTCTCAATTTTTTGAAAATCAGCTGGCGACTCCATAAACATAAAGCTTTGTGCACGCCCTGAGACCAATCATTTGTCCCTATCCTATAAATTGAACAGATATCCCTTCGGTGAAGTTGCCATGTCCCAAAAGGATAAAAGAAATGGAAGAATTAACCTTTGAACATAATTTGGTCACTCATGGTGGCGACTCCACTGGGATCCTAATTTGAGAGATCAATTCAAAAATAGTTATTTCTCATTACATAATACTTAATCATGTGGAGCCCTTCACCACTATATAATACTCATTACATAACACATCACACGTGCACTACTGGCTGAAAATGATGGAAAATGATCTATTATGATTCCACACAAGTCATGGGGTGACTAATTCAGCTTTGTCACCTTTAGCCTTTACTCGTGGATTCACTAGATTCATCTGACCACCCAAGTCCTTAAAGGGAGCAACCCGAGTTATCGAAAGAATGCTAGACTCACTGACTAGATTTTGTTACCCTAGTCACGAGGGCATTTTGCTAAAGAAGCCCTTAGCCTTACATTTATATTGATAAAATCAAATTGTAAACTATCAAATAATACTTTTATGCCTTTTGGTAAACATCTCAAATGTCGATGTGAGGATATAAAATTGGACCCTTTTTATTAGCCATAGCCCTTGCGCACATAGGCACGTATGGACTATGGACACCATTTGTGACCTGACGGCCGGTCCTTATATTGACATTTTATGTTTACGTCGAGTACATTTTTGTATTATTCTTTAGCTTACCTTTTGATTCAAATCAATACAAATTAAAACAACCTAGTATGAGAGTAGAACTATAGTCCCCACTGACTATTGGGTCAAAACCCACCTAGGAAAAAGACTGAATAACCACGTCGAGTAATATGATTGGAAACAAGAGCTTACTTGTGATTAGTTTATTCCTTATGTAGGAAACATTAATAAGCCATGCATACATAACATACATATAGACATCACATACTAACCACATTTTCTTATAGCCATCTTACATTCATTACAATAAGAATGTGCATGAGCACACCATGCGTACATGCTTACGTCGTTCTCTTATAGGATCACACCATGCATACATCATTCATCTTGTGTTTATTCTATCTCACTAATATGTAAAAACACATCTTTACTCAACATAATCCTAACATGAATGATCACGAGATTGACTCCTCTTGATGCAATGATGGGAGATTAAAGGAAAGGGATCTAGAGTTTAATCGATGACACCGTTATGGTTGAAAACATCCAAGCTCAAACAAGCATCACTAGACACTTTCTCCATAATATTAATAAGGCCAATTGGAAGAGTATTAATATATATATATATATATGCTTAATATGTTTGATATGTTTAAACATATGATAATGATGCATGAAATTTTTGTAAATAAATTTACATGATTTAACAGACATTCACATGTTTATTGAAAGCATTTAAGAAATGTATAGGTGCATTTATGCAAATTTCAACTTGATGGTACCCTTGTTCATAGTTAGCCTTTTCTAATTTTCTAACTAAGTAGTTTTTTTCTCGATTTCCCTAATTTTTGCCTAGGCTACCCTTTTAGGTTTTCAAAATTTGACAAGTGTTCCTCTGTATAATTTAGCATTTACTCCTACATTCTTATATTTTGAATTTTTAAAATTCATAATTTTTATGTAAAAAATATTATAAAAATAAAATTCTATTCAAAACTATAATATAGTTAATTCCCTAATAAAACTCTAATTCTTATTTAATATTTATTTGATAAATTATTTTGGAGTCTATCTTCAAATTTTCAATCAAATAATTTATTCCCTACTAAAAATTTAATTAATTTATTTGATAAATTATTTTAGAGTCTATCACTAAAAATATATAATTAAGTAGAAGATTGATTATATATATAATACTATGTATTCATTTATGCTAATATATATATGTAAAATGATTTTTTTTCCTATTTGTATTTGCTAATTAAGTTATTTTGATTGTATTAATTTTTAGGTGCAAAAATTATTATTGCCAAATTTTTGTGTCCTTTAAATGTTATCATGACTAGCTTTCAGGTTCACAGACTATCACAACTCAATAATGGAAGTATAGATGAATGTTTTTAATTATTAAATGAACTATTCAAGACTATAAAGAGTTTTTAATCAATTTTCAACTTTTTGCATGATGTGTTTCTACATATTTATGTTATTTATTTATTGTTTTTATTATTTATTGATGTCAACATTGTGTATGTCTATATATATATTCTGTTGCTTATATTGCTCATCAGTTTTCTAACTATTTTTCAGCTTGTAGACTATCATTGTCAGACCTTAAAAAATAAAGAGAAAGAAGAAAGAAAAGAAAAGAGGAAAATGAAAAAAAAAAAGATCTCAGCTAGGTTGAAAACCCAAAGGGCAGCTAAGGCAAAAGTAACCAAGCACAGATAGTCACCATAAGAATCACAAGTAAAGTAGTCATCATCCAAATACAAGAAATTCATTATACAGTAGTCAAGTGTTACAGTCATGCTATGAGATATAAAGACAGTCAGGTACAATAATAATAATGATAAGAGCTGCAGACATAGTACAACATAAAGAGCAGATGCCCAGATACAACACCCATAGTCCATCATCTCGAGAAATAATACAACATAAGCCACTATGACTGAAAAGCCTACTCCAAGCCTACAAAAAAAACTCATCAGCCATAGCGGCTACCTTAGGGCAACTACTGTGTCCTCGTAACCTTTGTCCTCATTAGAACCTACAACAACATCCTCATTATATCTTGCAAACTTCTGCTCCAGCTCTTTGATACGAGCACTTATAGCAACCTCCGTTGATTGCCATTCCTAGTGAGCCAAAGCATGAAACTCCTACATAAATTAAATAAAACATAAGTAATATCATGCATACATGCTACATGCATACTCTTTACTTTATTATAGGAAAATAAGTTGCAAGCCAGTATCAGCTGAGAGCCACAAAGGTCGAAAAAGTAGCATTGAGTCCTAGCCAGATAAACAAATAACAAGTCTGCCTCAAAACGAGGAACCTAAGAAGGAGAAAGTAAATCTCACTACTAAAAACAAGATAAAAAAGTATAGAATGAAGAAAAATCACATGAGTTGCCTCTCGAGGATCATGAGTTCTCAAAGAACAATCAGGCACCGGAAGTCGATAGACCATAGAACCACAAATGATGGCCTACCCCTACAACATCTCAACAATAGGATCGACAATAGTTCCACTTAACATTCTCCGAGCAGTAATAGTGCCGACATGAGAAATATTAGCACCTCCCTCTGCATTAGGCTCCTAATTAATTGAATGAGATACAAAATCAGTCCTCTTGTGACGAGAGCAAAGCTCCTACAATACTTAAAAAAATAAGAATCTCAAAACCCCTTTTATTTTATTTTTTACTAATAAAATTTTTCTAAGAGTGCCACATAAAATAGTAATAACATATACTGGAACATGAGAAGCTACATGAGAAGGAGAAGACTAAGAAGCGACAACATTAGGACATTAAGATTGCAACCACCCTTGCTTGAAAGGAGGAGTAGAATCGCCTATGAAAGAGGCATCAATCTACTGAGAGATTAAGACATCAGTAAAAGAAACCTCCTTAGGCAACAAAAATGGCTTTACAGGCTCCCTAACCCTAGCTATAATTAGCTCATCACTAACTAGGTCATGTCCTCAATACATTGATTGGGAGGGGATATCGGAACTCCCCTTCTTCTTAGACCTACCCATTAGTTTAAAACTTGCTCTCCTAAATACCAGGAGCGATCCATAGGACTAATAAGCAATACTTTCAAATGAGTCAGTAAGCCAACTCCTTGAATCTCATGAGACCACGAATCCTCAAACATCACCCACTAACAAAAATGAATCTACAAATAGAGACAAGTGTTCAGACCCACAAAACAAAACAAAATCTGAAAGTATAAAAATAAAAGCACACCCAATAGAAAGATAAGTTCTCCAGAAGCCTTCTAGTCATAATGGGAGATGCAATCAAACTTTGAGACTGATCCAACCAAGCTTTATACTGATGGAACCCAACCTCAGTCTAGTTGTTCACATGAGAACAAGGGAAAAGACCAAACTTATGAGCCCAAATATGCAAGTGCATAAGTTAATGATAAGAGACCAAAAGAAATAAAAAATAAATGAGAAAGATAGGAAGAAAATACAACTTACATCAATGACCATCTAGCAACTATATAGCTTTAAAGCTCCTTCACTGGCAGCATAGATTCCTTGATATAGATACAAGAGAATAGCAACACCCCAAGCATACTTGGGAAGCCTATCCAAATCTCTAAGAAGAGGTACTAGCCAATGAGCACCAATTTACGAAAGCTTTGGAAGCACAACCATACCCAGTAGGTAGAAAAGAAAGTAGCAAGCGAGCTAGTCCATTGTCACTCTCCTCTTAGTATAGTCTGTATACACCTTCTCAATCTGATCAGAATAACGAATGAGGGAAGTGCACTTATCCTTCAGAGTTACCTTACACCCAAAAAGCTCTAAAGCCCATGCCTCAATAGCAGGAGTTAGGGAACTGAGAGAAAATACTTAGTTAGACCAAATTGGGAAGGTCTATATTCGGTCAAAACTGTGCTATCAAGAGGAGCTGTCAAGCTTATGGATTCTGAAGGAAATGAGTTCTCTGAGCCTACCAACATATACTACTTAAAGAAGTACTACATCTAGAGAAAATACAAAAAGAAAAAGAGACCCCGCTGAGGTGAAAATTGAAAAAAGGCAGCTCAGGCAAAAATTAGGGGATTTTCCGCTAGGATGAAAACCCAAAAGAGTGGCTTAGGCAAAATTTAGGGAACCGAGAGAAAATACTTAGTTAGAAAACTTGAAAAGGCTGACTAAGGACAGGGGTACTGCTAATTTAAAATTTGCATAAATGCAACTGTGCTTTTCTTAAATGTATTTAGTAAATATGCGAATGCTTGTCAAATCATGTAAGTACATTTGAGGAAATGCAATACATCATTATCATTTGAATCCGTCGAGCATGCTAAGTATAATTTACATTTTTTCATTACATGCATTGTAGTTCTTATATGTTTCATTATCTCTTCTCCATATTACCAGCCACTATCATCGAACCTCAAAAAAAAAAGCCCAGCTAGGTGCGAAGAGCTCTAAAAAGAGACACCGTAGGCAAAAGAGGGAAGAAAAATATACCTAGATAAGCGCAAAGAGCTCTGAAAAGAGATGCCCTATGCAAAAGAGGGAAAAAATAAAATAAAGAGGAGACAAAGCAGAATAATCAGAAATAATAGTCATAGGTACATGAACAAATGTTACAATCAAGAATATACAAGTCAGTCAATCCAAAGTACAACAACAATAGCCATCAGTACAGAATACAACATGCAGGACACATGCCCAAATACAACACCCTGAGTCCATAACCTCGGGAAAGTAATACAACACTGGACAACCACAGCCAAAAGCTTATACCTAGCCTCCTAAAAACAAATACATCGGCTGTGGGTGCTATCAAAAGAAAGAGCTAAATCCACTTAAGTATCCCCGTCATCCGAGCTGGGCTCCGCATCCTCTCCATCTATCTCAAAAGCCGTAAGTCGCACATGCAGCTGATTAATTTGCTCACAATACGATGATCGCTCCCTCTCCCACTCATGACTGGCAAGGATGTACTCACTCTGCATTCAATGGCCATCATGAATTACATCTGATGCAATCATAAAAACACATACATTTGCATAAAATAGGTACAAATCAATAAAAGAAGAAGGCAGTATGCTTTGTGCAATAGTAAACTCCATAAAATACTCCTGCGCACTGATTATAGCAGTATACCAAGACTAAACAATAGAAACAGGAACCTACAAAGAAAAATAAATCAGGTAACGAATAAAGCAAGGAAAGGAGAAAAACCTCGCGAAGTCAATAAACTAACATGAGTGGCATCTTCAGGCACTACATCCGACAGTGGTGTACCCACTTTGGACAAATAAAAATGAGCTCCCGCTCTTGTAACTGTCAGCCCATACAACATCGGAGGTGCCACACTCACAAAATCACCAAGAACAGCACCATTAGATCCCACACCACTGGCATGTGTCGTCCCCTCGGTCCTAGGACCACTCTCCTCATCAAAATGAGAGGAATTTGATCTCTTTCAATGATGTCTAAAATTCTGCAGATAAAACTCTCATAACTCATGTCATTTACCGTTTAATACTAATAAAGTTTGTTACATGCTTACATGAAAAAAAAAACACAACTCAGAAGTGTACCGGGTCAGAAGATGCTACCTCATAAGCAAAATGACCCTGGGATGACCGCGAAGTCCCAGCTCTAGAAATCAAAGGCTATGAAGGATCCGCTTGAGGTGGTGGAGGAGGAAAAAATTTGCTAACCATAACATTGATCAATTATGGCACCAAAGTCATCATATAAGAGAAATGAGCTCCCTCCAAGAAACCGTCAAAGGGATACCCACTCTCAGCTTTGTTAAGCTCCTCTCCTACAAGCTTTTGACCCCAAAATTTATCCCCAAGGGGAGCAACAGGAACTCTCATCATAAACGGTCCATCCCACTAGGGATAGACCCACTCACCCAGATACCACACCTTGTCAACAAGACTGGGCAATAAGACCCCCCTTTATGTTAGGCGCCAAGCCACCCCCATCTCAATTGAGCAGTCCTGTCGCTCCATCCACCATCACGGACAACTCTGCCAGAGAAACACATAAGCAAAAGAATTGTCAAAGAAAAAGTAAAGTAAAATAAAAATACACCGTACCTGATTGTGGGCCAATCTACTTAAAAGACCCCTTACCTCTACAAGACTCTCGATCAAACCAGAAGCCCTCTTAATCCATTATGGAAGATGTGGAAATCCACCCTCAAGCAAGTGCTCAATAGTGGGACGAGGAAGCACCCCAAACTCATAAGCCCAAACATGTTAAGAAGAAAGGAATCAGAACAATCAAAAAGAAAACAATCCAAAAAGTAAAAGACCACACTCACATCCAACAAGAATAAGCAACTGCAATCTGTAAGCCTCCTCGACAAGCGCATCCAGGCCAGAATACATGTGGGCAAAAGCGGTTGTGCCCCAACTATACTTTGGCAGATCCTTCAAGTTCCTCAGGATAGGTAATAACTGCAGATAGCCAGTGCCAGAGGCATTCAGGAAGATAACAACACTCAAGAGATAGAACAAGAAACACCAAGCCAACTGCTTAGAGTTAACATGACCTGCGTCATGTGTAAGCACCCAATTTTGGGATGACTAGAGTATGGATGCAACAAAGGACTCGATGATGAAAATAGACTGTGAAATTAGATTTATTAGATATGATTTATTGGTTTGAACTAAACTGTACATTCTTTTTTTAAGTCCTATTTTAAATTATATTTATTTATTTATATATTTTCTTCAAAAAAAATTTAGAAATAAAAAAATTTTAAAATAAAAAAAGGGGCCGAATGGTCCATGCAATTTCCATTTGGAAATTGAATGGGAAGTGGCCAAATATGGCCACAAATGGCCATTATTTTGCTTTGGTCGGAATTAAGCAAATTCCAGCCAAAAAAGGGCATCCGCATTTTTATTATTATTTTATTTTTTTATTTTATTTTGATTTTGATGGGTTGTTATTTTGATAAATATTTTTTTTATTAGATAAATGTGTGGATAAATTTATTTTTTTGATAAATAATAAAAACTAATTTATTTTATTTTATTTTTATCCTATATTTAATTTAGGGTTACAGGATGGTATATATATATATATATGTATTTATCTTTTCACAGGGGGGCAAGGGTTTTTTTTCTTTTTTTTTCTCTATTTTTCTTATTCTTAGCCGTCAACATAAATACACCCATTTTTCTTTAATTTTCACATACTCTTTTTAGTTTTAGCCGCGAATCAGATCCAAATAAATCAAAATCACAGACAAACACAACAAACGCCACATGCTTTCATTAACGATGATCACCTTCTGAGGGGAATCAATACTGCATCCATCAAACTGTTTACTCTTCTACTCCTTTCTCTTTTTTTATTTGGTTTATTTTATTTTCATTTTTTATTTGATCTTATTTTTTATTTTTTTATTTTTTTTATTGTTTATGTTTCATGATGGTGGGAGTAACTTAAATGGAGGGGCAGAGACAAGGCCAACCATGAAGATCCATGGAATTCCATGGATT
>CATIWM010035709.1:0-15329 GCA_949671775.1 Mallotus repandus | reverse complement strand
GATGTAGTGGACCTGCAAATATATATATTTCTTTAGAGTATCGATTGCATGTATTGTCATCGGAATCTTTATTCATGGAATCCCAAAAAGACATGTATAAAAGAACAAAATGTTCATGATCATTGTCTTGTTTGTTATGAAACAAAGTATATGCCTATCGAATTTTTTTTATCAGTAAATATCTAAAAGTTAAATGATGAGAAGCATTAACAATTGATCAATAATTGATGATTTTTTTTGGCATTGCAAGTAATCAATTAGACCAATAATTAGACGAGTAATAGACATATATGTATACCCCACGAAGATATTTACCTAAACAATATACACACACAATGGGATCTGATGGCTCTTTTAATTTTCCTGTGATAGATTTTTCTGATCCTGGCCTGAGACCAGGCACCTCTACGTGGGATTTGGTGAAATCCCAAGTGCTAAATGCCGCTGAGGAGTATGGTTGCTTCCAGGCTTTGTTCAACAAAATTCCCGAAGACCTTCATAAGGCAATGAATGAAGCATGGGAAGAGCTGTTCCAATTGCTTTCAGAAACTAGAAAGCGCAACGTTTCTGAAAAACCTTTCCAGGGTTATCTTCGATCATCAATGTCAGCAGATATGGGAATTACTGAACCTGACTTCTATAATAATGTGGAAAACTTCACTAACATCTAGTGGGCTGAAGGAAACGCAAAACTTAGGTTTGTGAACTTAGTTTGTAACTTCCTTTCTTACTTCTTTGCTGTGTTCTTTTCAAACTCTGTCACCTAACTTTCATGTTCATGTCGAGTTGATTTATTTAATTATATGCTCATGTCGAGTTGATTGATTGATTTAATAACACATTTTTTTTCCATTGTCGGCAGCAAAACTCTATATTCATTTTCTGAGCGACTGCTGGAATTAGATAAAATGATTAGAAGGATAATTGTGGAGAGCTTGGGTGTTGACAAAACATTTAGAGGAACATATGAACTCCACAAGCTATTGTTTCAGGGTCTACAAATATCAAGCGCCACAAACTACTGAAAAAAGTTTAAGGCTAAGAGCTCACGCTGACAAGAACGTTTTAACCATACTGTACCAAAATCAGGTAGATGGGTTAGAGATACAAGCCAAAAACGGAGATTGGATTCCTGTCAAGTTTTCACCAGATTCCGTTTTCCTTAAAATTGGGGAATCACTCAACGTAAGCTGATTAATTCTTTTTTTTTTTTGAAATTTTTATCATCAATGATGAAAATGCATCAATTGAATTTTTGTGAAATATTTTGTAGGCGTGGCTAAATGCTCGACTATACAGTCCATACCATCGCGTTATGTTGGCTGGAAACAAGACAAGGTACTCTGCTGTATTATTTTCAATGCCCAAAGAAGGCTATCTCATAAAAGCCATAGAAGAACTAGTGGACGAAGACCATCCTTTGCAATATAAGCGTTTTCACTATAGTGAATACATAAAACGCCAGCTTGAATTACATGGCAAGATGGTATCTATACCTTCTCTGAAGGATTGTTTTGTAGTCTGATATTTCGCAATGGCCACGTCAGTTCTGATATTCTACTTTGTTTTATAATTTGATATCCTTCTGTGTTATATACTTCAATAAAAGAGTGAAAATAATAATAATGTTGAGACTGGAAAATGGCCTATCCTTTTTTTCATAATCGGCTTTGTAGTCCTCCTTCATGGACGATAATCTCACATGATCTTTTGAAAGAGATATAAAGGAATACTGATGATGGCAAGGATTTCATAATGGAAGAAGATTATTTATTTAGGTCAATCCATAGATAAAACCTATGATGCTTAGAAAATTCTCCTGGTAGATGTTTTGCGCTTTGAAAACGTTTGCATATCAGAAATTTCAGAAAGCTCTTTGGAAATGTGACACAGGAGTGTCCAGGTAAGATGATTGACAAACCTACCCACCTTCCAGCCAGCCTATCTCCATCAGCATTTGTATGCTATAATTCATTTCTTTTCAGTGGTGTGCAAATAATTCATTTCTTTCTAGTTGTATGCCAATTGTGTGCCAACCTAGTTTTAATCTTCCAACTCAAAATTGAATTATTTACTTTGTGCTAATGTTGTGTTAATGCCTATAAATAAGCTTGTAAGTACTTGAATTTGGATTCAAAACTCGATTTGAGAAATAAAAACTTCAGTTCTTCTTTTAGAAGATTATTTTCTACTCTTAAATTTATTCTTAAATTCTAAGTGTACCTGTATCCTTGGATTGGCTTCTCCAAGGTGGTGATTTAGGCCAAGTATTCGCCGTAGCGGAGTTTTCAATTCCACCACAATCGACAAAATACAAATTTCGACATTGCAACGGTCTCAACTTGGTATCAGAGAATCTCGACCTTCCTGTGGATTAGAATTGCAAGGTATTAATCTATCCATTATCTATCCTTTTGTTTATAAAAACAAAATTGATGTAGTACCTCTGTAAAAAAAATTCATACCTTAATTTGTAAACCAACTGTGCCAATCAACCACACTTCCATTCACTACTGATCAAACCAAACCTCACCCATGCGAAAGCCTTTTCAATTTTTTTTTTAAAAAATAGCAAACCCAAAACTGTAACCACACCATTCCTCACCAAACCTATCCTTGCTCACCCATGCATTCATGTTTCTTTAAGAACTAATAAAAAAATTTTAAAAAAGTTGCTGATGAAGAGAATGGCTCTTTAATTGTTTCAGCCTGCGTTTTGTTACAAAATAAAAAGAAAAAAGAGGATTGAAGGTTTATAAAGGGGAGGATAAGATAATTATAAAGGTAAGGCACATGAATGCTTCAGTAGCAAATTCAAAAATCAAGAAGCTAGAGTGATGGTTTATATTTAAAAAAAATAGAAAAAAGATACAAACCCAAGCAAGTGGTCTTGCAAAAAAGTGGTCTTGCACTTATATTCATGCGAAGCATAGTGCAAAAGAGTGGTCCTGCACTTATATTCATATGAAACATCTTCTACCACCCATAAAAAAAATTTAAAAAAAAAAGTCTACTCCTGCAGAAAAAGAAAAAGTGCTAAAGATACAAAAGACAAGTGGGGTCTTTAGTGTCAATTGTCTTAACTTTTAAATATATTCATAGAATATTTTTTTTTTCTTTTAACATTTTGGTCATACATTAGGTAGTTATTCTTTGATAATTTTTTTTAGTTTAATGTAAATTTTTTTATTTTTTTTATTTTTTATTTCTTGGTTGTAAGGTTTCTTTAAAAAAAAGTGAGATAGTAAAAAAAAATTTGAGAAATTAAAAAAAAAGAGAAAAAAAATCAAAAAAAAAGGTGAGATTTTAAAAAAAAAGGATCCTACAAAAAAAATGTTGAAAGATGCCACCGAAATGAAATCACCAAAGACCTGTTCAAGATGTCACCATAGAAGTATTACAACAACAGATCCAACAACCCCAACAACGACTTGAATAGTACGAACAAAGAGGAGTCAGAAGATGATCAAGAAGCTGAGATTAATCTTTTCCACAATCTAGCAAGTGAATCATCTAGAGAAGAAGCAAAACCACGACCACAAGTACATCAAAGGAGAACCTAGGACCGAGATCATGGAGTGAAGGTGAACATACCAAATTTTGAAGGATAGTTAAATCCAGAAAATTTTATCAAATGGATGCATACCGTTGAATAAGTCTTTGATTATAAAGACATTCTATACCACCGCAAAGTCAACATTGTTGCC
Organism: Mallotus repandus; assembly: GCA_949671775.1. Taxonomy (NCBI): domain Eukaryota; kingdom Viridiplantae; phylum Streptophyta; class Magnoliopsida; order Malpighiales; family Euphorbiaceae; genus Mallotus; species Mallotus repandus. The sequence goes on along the minus strand of CATIWM010035709.1, from coordinate 11,622 downwards.
ATTAAGCTTAAGAAAAATGCTTCAATATGGTGGGAGAATCTTAAGCACAAGCGAGAATGTGAAGGAAGAAGTAAGATCACAACCTGGGAAAGATGAAAAGAGAACTTCGATGTTAGTATCTGCCTAATTACTATCGACAAGATATCTTCATCAAGCATCATAACCTTCAACAACGTGATTTGTCAGTTGAAAAATATGCCACAGAATTTGAACAACTCATGATGAAATGTGACCTCAAAGAACCAAAAGAACACACTATTGCTAGATTCCTCAAAGGATTGAAGATTGAAATTGCCAATGTTGTTCAACTTCAACCTTATTGGACACTCAATGATGTGATCAAGCCAGCATTGAAGGTAGAATGCCAACATAAGACTTCCAAATGGAGTGGAATAAGGAGTGTAACCAAGACCAATAATTCCAACCAGGAGAGTACTTCAATAAAGCCATCATCATCCACCACCACTAAAAAGGATGCTGAAGTAGTCAGTAAAACAGGTGGCACAACTTCTAGTAATAATTCTAAAAAATTCTTGAAGCATCATGGATTTGGCCATCTTGCATCTGACTGTCAAAATCGAAAGGTAGTGTCATTTGTGGAGGAAGCATTATGTGAGGAAGAAGATGAGGATGAAGCCTTATAAGAAGATAAAGAAAATGATATCATCCATGCAGATGATGGTGAGATGCTGGTCTTACGTCATGCCTTGAACACTGTCATTGCCAGAGAACAAGATTGGTTATGCCACAACATTTTCCACACCTGATGTACTTCCCATGGCAAGGTTTGTAACATCATCATCGACAGTGGTATTTGTGAAAATATGGTATTAATAAAAATGGTGGACAAGTTGAAGTTGCCTATTGAAGATCATCCAATTCCATACAAGTTAACTTAGTTAAGGAATGGTAACAAGATCAAAGTCAAGAAGAGAAGTTTGGTTGAGTTCTCCATCGGCAAGAAGTACCAAGACAAGATATGGTTTGATGTTATTCCTATGTATGCTTGTCATATGCTGTTAGGTCGACCCTGGCAATATGATCGTCATGCTATACATGATGGTTATAAGAATATTTATTCTTTTACCAAGGATGGCCAAAATATCACATTAGCGCCATTAAAGAAAGAATGTGCTAGTGATTCAAAGGAAGAGAGTTGTAGTCTAATTTCCAAGACAATGATTGCCAAAGTTGTAGAGGAAACTAAAGTTGCTTGTGCTCTCATCATCTTGGAAAATAATGAAGAAGGAAGCACCATTCCAAAGACCATCTAGCCACTTCTTCAAGAATTTAGAGATTTAGTTCTAGAAGAAAATCCTTAGCATTGATTTCATTCCAAGAGCTGTAATTCCAAATAAAGCAGCTTATCAAATGAGTCTGAACGAACATGAAGAGTTACAATGTCAAGTGACAGAACTCATGGCTAAAGGGTTGATAAAAGAGAGTGTAAGTCCTTGTGCCATTCTAGCCTTACTTATTCCAAAGAAAGATGGATCATGGCGTATGTGTATTGATAGTTGAGCTGTGAATAAAATTACCATCAAGTATCATTTTCCCATTCCATGACTTGATGCTTTGCTCGATCAACTGCATGGTTTGACGATTTTTTTAAAGATTGATTTGAGGAGTGGATACCATCAAATTTGTATAAGACCTGGTGATGAATGGAAGACTTCCTTCAAAATAAGAGATGGTTTAAACAAGTGGATGGTTATGCCATTTGAACTTTCCAATGCACCAAGCACTTTTATGAGGCTTATGAATCAAGTATTTCGACCATTTATTGGAAAGTTTGTAGTAGTCTATTTTGATGACATCTTAGTGTATAGTCAAGATGAGAAGGAGCATCTGGTACATCTCAAGCATATCTTTGAGGCTTTGAGGGAGCAAAACTTGTATGCTAACCTTAAGAAAATTGTCACTTTTTAACTGATAAAGTGATCTTTCTTGGCTATGTTGTCTCAAGTCAAGGCATTCAGATGGATGAAAGCAAGATAGAAGCCATTATCAATTGGCCAACATCGTGATCACTTCATGATGTTCAGAGTTTTCATGGCCTAGCATCTTTCTATCGATGATTCATCAAGAATTTTAGTACTGTGACTACCCCAATCACATAATTATTGAAGAAAGATAAATTTGAGTAGACACCAAACGCTCAAAAGAGTTCTGAGACATTAAAATGGAAGGTAACGGAAGCCCCAGTTTTAGCACTTCCAGACTTCAACAAAGTCTTTAAAGTTAACTGTAATGCCTCTAATATAGGCATTGGTGCTGTTCTTAGCCAAGAGAATCATCCAATTGCCTTTTTCAGTGAAAAGCTCAACGAATCTCAGAGGAAATATTCAACATATAACAAAAAGTTCTAAGCCATTGTTTGAGCTTTAAATCATTAGAGACACTATTTGTTGGTAAAGGAATTTGTGCTTTATTCTGATCATGAAGCTCTCAAATACCTCCATAGTCAGAAAAAACTTAAGGGACGCCATGCAACATGGAGTGAATTCCTCTCTGCCTATCAATACGTCTAAAAGCATAAATCAAGTACATAAAACAAAGTTGTTAATGCTTTAAGTCGTTGTTACACATTGCTTTCAATACTTTAAGTTCAAGTAATTGGGTTTGAAGTTATAAAGGAGTTATATAAGGATGATCCAGACTTTAAAGATATCTGGAAGCAGTGCTGTGAAGGTCCTTATCGCCAATTTCATCTACAAGATCGTTACTTATATTTAAGTAATCAATTGTGCATTCCTCAATGTTCGTTACGTGAGGCCATACTGATTGAATGCCATAATGGGAGTCTTGCTGGTCATTTTGGTCATGACAAGACATTAGCTCTTATACAAGGAAGCTTTTACTAGCCACGATTGGTCCGAGACATAAAGCGACACATAAAAAGGTGTAGGGTTTGTCATATTGCCAAACCTCAAAGTCAGAATATAGGGCTTTACACACCTTTACCTGTCCCTGAAGCTCCTTAGGAGGATGTTGGCATGGATTTTGTTGTTGGTCTACCCTACACACAAAGAGGTAAAGATTCATTCATGGTTATTGTGGATAGATTTTCCATAATGGCTCACTTTGTACCATGTAGTAAGACCTATGATGCTACACATATTATTAATCTTTACATTTAAGAGATTATGCGACTACATGGGATTCCAAAGACTATCACTTCAGATCATGATGTTAAGTTTATGAGTCATTTCTGAAGGACCTTATGGAGCAAGATGGGAACAAAACTTCAGTTTAGTTCAACAGCTCATCCCCAAATAGATGGACAAACAAAAGCAGTTAATCATAGTTTGGGAAATTTACTTAGAAGTTTTGTGGGCAAAAACATCAGACAATGGGATTTGATATTAGCTCAAGCTAAATTTTCCTATAATAATTCACTAAGCTAGACGACAGGTCGAAGCCCATTTAAAGTAGTGTATCAGAAAAATCCTATCACTCCCATTGAACTCATTCCTAAAGTAATTCAACAACAATTCAGTGCAGATGCAGGTGAAAGAGCTAAGCAAATATATAAATTACATGAACAAGTGAAGAACCACATTATAAAGAAAAATGAGCGATAACAAAAGTAAACAAACAAGTTTCGTAAACCTGTTGTTTTCAAGGAAGGTGATTTAGCGTGGATTCACCTAAGGAAGGAAAGGCTTTCACCAGGACCGTATGTAAAGTTAAAACCTAAAGCAGATGGACCTTTTAAAATAATTAAGAGAATTGATGAAAATGCATACAAGGTTGAACTTCCTGGAGATTACAATGTGTTTGCTACATTCAATGTTGCTGATTTATCACCATATTTTGAAGATGAGGAAAAGCTAGACTCAAAGGTAAGTCTTTTTCAACCGGGGGAGCATGACACAAGAGTGTCCCAGTGAGATGATTGACAAACCAACCCACCTTCCAACCAGCCTATCTCAATCAGCATTTGTCTGCAATAATTCATTTCTTTTCAGTGGTGTGCAAATAATTCATTTCTTTCTAGTTGTATGCCAATTTTGTGCCATCCTAGTTTTAATCTTCCAGCTCAAAATTTAATTATTTAATTTGTGCTAATGCTGTGTTAATGCCTATAAATAAGCTTGAAAGTATTTTAATTTGGATTCAGAACTTGATTTGAGAAATTAAAACTTAAGTTCTTCTTTTAGAAGATTATTTTCTACTCTTAAATGTATTCTTAAATTCTAAGAGTACCTTTATCATTGGATTAGCTTCTCCAAGGTGGTGATTTAGGCCAAGTATTCATTGTAGTGGAGTTTTCAATCCCACCACAATCGATAGAATATAATTTTTACATTGCAATGGTGTCAAAATGTTTCGGGACCGTTTCTATAAATATAAAAAATTAGAAAACACGTTTCCTACTTGTATTAAATAACTTTAACATATAATGATAAAAAATATTAAGTACCTTCTGCATGTCTGTCACTATCACCAAGCTCGAACCATCTTGCAGTTCAAGATCCTCTTTCAAAACTTCAATAAACCATTTCCATGTCCTATTGTTTTCAATTTCAATAATGGCCCAAGTAATTGGGTACATCCGATTGTTTACGTCTTTAAAAACATTTGCCAATAGTTGTCCTTGGGTTGCACCTTTTAAAAAGCAACCATCTAAGCCTAAAACTCTTATATAGCCTTCCTTAAACCCCACTTTCATTGCACTAAAATAGACATAAAAGCTTTTAAACACCTGCTGTCTAGGCTCTGACCCTCTATCACGCTTCACAATATATGTTGAACCCGGATTTGACCTCCTAATTTTATTAACATAGTCATGCAATTTTGCAAACTCAACTCCAAGATCACCCATAGTAGCTGCTAATACTTTATTCTTTGCTCTTCTACATACAGTTTTACCAATATAGATATGCAACTCATTCTTCACTAAGTCAGCAAGTTCTTTAATCTTAATTCCAGGCTGAGGTAGTATTTGCTATTTGTAACGTGCCACAATGTAATTGCTAGTATAATGAACTGTCTTGTTAAACCTATGACAAGTGTGCCTAGGCTCATATGTTTTAATCATAAAATTCTGAGACTTTTTGTCAATAGTAGCATACAATTGCCATGGATAGCCCTCTGCTCTTCACCTTGCCCTCACCTTGTCTGGTTCAAATGGTCTAATAGTCAACTTAATACCTTTTGCAATAGCATATTTATAAATTGCATCTCTAAATTGCTTAACATTTATGAAAATCATACCTAATTCCCATGTAGGCATACCAGGTGAAGGATCAAAACAAGTCGATTGAGATAGTCTTCTTGGTGGCACATCTGCACCCTCATCATCTGAGACTGAAGCCTCACTTCCATGATCATCTGAATCATAAACAACTTCTTCAGCCCCTACTCTGCCTCTATTTCTGTTTCCCCTGTCTTATTCAAATTCGGCATCAATACCAGTTTTCCCTGAGTGTATTTCTTCAATACCTCTATGAGTAGGTTTTGCTCCTTGACGTCTCTTTAAATTTCTTACATTCTTTCTGACAACTTAGAGTTCATCATCCACATCAGGACACTAATCATTTTCAGACTCTATTAACTCACCCCTTTCACCATTAAGCTTATCTCCTTCATCATCTAGCTCAGTGCTGTTATCACTTTCATCTTCCTATAATCCCCAGAATCAACTTCAATGTCACTGTCACTCCTCTCATCCCCCTCATCTTTAAAACTGCTCAAGTTACCTACCAAGCAATATGACTCTGAACTAAGTACTTCAACTTCATCATCATTAACTTTTGATGCCAATATAGGTGTATCACTTATATGACTAACATAGAAATTGACATAATCTCCATCCTGAAAATGTTTTGAAACCTCTAGAATGACAACATCTGTATCTAGAAATATAAACTCCCCCACTTGTTTCTCATAATAAACCCCATCCATGTCTGTATATCCAAAGTCCCTAATATACCATAATAACTTTGGTATACTTAACCTATCATAATCCATTTCAATCTCAGTTATATCCCCACCCACGTATTTTGTTACTTACTGCAAGTGCACTGGTCGAACAAGTAATATAATGATAAGTAGCGCATCGTCTCTACATGGATTAAGGACTAAGCACCTATTAATCTCTATTATATATGTTTAGAGCTATTAAGAATGGATAAAATAACAAACTAACTAAAGAATATGGATAAGGTTTTGTAGAACAAAATAATAATAAAAAATAATCAATGATAAATGCATGTTGTTGGGAGATTTGTACACTACATTATCATTAAGTTAAATAACATATTAGTTCAAGTTTTATTGCACACCTCAAGTTTTCTTAAACCAAAATAACAATCTCTCTCGAGCAATGTCAATCTCACAAACAAGTATAAATCAAATCTTACAATATGAATAAGCTCTCATTATCAACATACAATAAGATTAGATCTAGCTTGAGAGGCATTTAACAAACTTGTAAAGGATTAGATCTATACAAGCTTTCTCAAGTCATTGAAAGATCTAATAAGTATTTGTGGGTCTATTGGATCCACTATTTCGCAATGCATGGTTGAAATAAAGGATGCATCAGGCCTCAACACATCACTCAACAAGCTTTACAAACACAATATGCAATTTATAAACAAGGACCAATATATTAAATGAACTTAATCAAATGAGTTTCTAAAATCCCAACAACATAAAGAAACTCATGAACATTCAATATTTAAACTCATGGCTATTAAACTCATCATTCAATATTTAATTTACACATAAGAGAGTAGAAGAAGAAAGAGATAAAGAAAATGTTATCCAAGAAGCTTTTAAATCTTCAAATGGTTCTTTTCTTCTCAGCTTCTTTTCCTCCTCTGGTTTCTCTCTTCTTTTCTCCTCCTATTAGTATTGTTTCCCTTGTCCTTCTCTCCCCTTTTGTGTCTTGGAGAGAGTTTGTAAAATGGAATTAATTCTTGTGTTCCCCAAGCAAATCATACCTTTGTCCTTTTTAGCCCTTCTAGAACATGTCCTTTCACCTCCTCTGGATTTTTTCCTTAAGATACACATACATTAACATGTCCTTTGCTGAAAATGTGCTGCTTGTGATCATGTATGAAGTCGCGCTCGTGACAGAAGGGCCACTTGTGAAAGGGTCATGCTTGCGCACAATTTGCGCTCGCAACATAAGGATGGATTCATAGGAACCTATGATCGCACATGAACCGCGCTCGTGGAAGGCTGGGCATCACTTGGGGCTGGACTTGGGGCATGTCCGCGATCGCGCATCCTCCCATGATCGTGATAATGGTTTGCTTTATTTTTCCTCTGCTCTTTCTTCCTCTTTTTTACTTCTTTCATTCTCAAATCTCCTACAAAGTCTTTTCCCTAACAAAAATCAAAGAAAAAATAGAAGTATCTAATTCTAAATGCTTTTATACTCTAAATGTTATGTGAAATGTACAAATGCATGTAAATTGAGGTCCTAAAACTATACATAATTTGACACCAACATATTTTAACTCTAGTTCTCTCACAAAAGAGCCCCTATGATACCAGTTCACCCTAATGTTTTTGTCCTCCATCCTGTAGTCAAACTTGTTTCTATTTATAATTAGGAAAAAATAGAAAAAGCCAACGCTTTTGCTACTAACAAGACAACTACCATGGACCAAATGCATTACTGCAACTACCTTTGAGGAAATGCACCTCTATTTGCTCTAAAATAACAATAAAACCAAACAAAGCTATACATGCATGACTTAGCAACCAAGGGTAGCAATGTACCTTTCTAAGCTTGACTTGTTGCCTCAGCAGCAACTCAAAAAAGGCAAGCTTTTGTCTTCTCACTCTGAATGATTCCAACATAGTATCCTTGTTATCTTTTCGATTCTTTGTAAAAGCTAACAGTTGAAGGAAGCTTTTTTGACAATAAGAATGGATTCTTCACATCGTACGTCAGACTGTCCTAGCTTTGAGCTTTGGCAAGATTCTTCGTAAATTAAGGATTTTGTTTTGGGTAATTAGAAAATTTAGGAATTATGGATTTAGGGTTTCGATTTGGGAATGTTAAAGTAGCTTTGTTTTTACTTTTTTTATTCCCTCTTTAAAAGGTTTGACATAGATGTCCACCTGGACTTATACATGTCATGTCAGCGCACATCCTTCACACACATTTTGTATTGTCTGGCCATCGGTGAAATCGGTCCAAAATAAAAATTAATATGTGCAATTGATTAATTTTGAAATTTATGTGTGAAACGGGCGAAAAGGATATAGTTCAGGGGTGAAAAAGGGTATTCGGCCAAAATATTTTACCTACATTAATAATAACTTTATCGGTGATGGCTTAGTTTTCGTAGGAAATATATAAATACATCGACACTAATTGTTAAGAGTCACACAGCACAAAAACAAATAAATAAATAAAATAGCAGGCTGGACTACATTTTTCAAAGCTGAGTGCAGATAAATATAATATAATAATAATCAATAATCCTAAATAGATCCTTTTCATCTGTAGTTGACCAAAATAATTAAACCGAAAACAAACAGTGACCACTCTTAACCTTCCGATCGTATGATGTAGCGGAAGGTAGGTAATTGCGAAAATCGTTGATTCTAAGGAATACCGATTGGCAACCTTCAAACTCCTATTGATTCTATCGAATTCTAGGAAATTTGGGAAAAGCAAATCTATAATATTATTAGAAAATGAAAGCCGTCCAAAACAAGGTGAAAAATAAGCTTAAATACCAAAAGTAAACCCTAAATAAACTCCTAATAAAAATAGGTAAAATTACTAAAATAAAAAACAGCAATTCGAAGGCCCTAACAAGCGAATTTGGCCAAAATCCATAAGGCATCACGAGCAAAGCGCGTGACTTTGAATCAGTGGCCCATTTTCACCAAAATTAGCCATCGAAATCACTAAAATCCGACACTCGAAACTTCACTTTAATTACAAAACTGCCACTACCGAACTTTGTCCAATTTGTCTAAGAACTCCAAAGCTTGCTCTTGGACCACATCAAATCTACTGTCCACTCTAGCATTCCCTCTTCGGTTGTTAAAACATGTATAGCGAGCACCTTTAGTTTCAAGACAAGTAAGAAAATATTGATTCATGGCATCTAAAAACTCCTAACAAGAACTAGCTGAAAGAGGGCAACCTCTTTTTTCATGAGCCCAAAGCAGGAGTTGAAATCCCCTAAAAGAAACTAATAAAAAGATGAAGTAGAAGAAATATTACTTAATTCTGACCAAAGCTGACGTCTGACCGAAGAGCAAGTAAAAAGTTCAAAAATGAGGAGAAGAAGCATAGTAATTGGTTGTACTGAACTAGCAAAGATTTGAACATTACCCACACCAATTTTATTAAAAACTAATAGCCAAAGAGATGGCACTTCAATATCATTAGCAAATAAAAAAGAAAGATCCAAGGCATGCCAATAACAATTCGAAATGCTATCAAACAATACCATTGGTTCAGTAAGGCAAAGGAAATCCAAATTATGAGAGCGACAAAGATTAAAGAGAGCACGTTGAGTATGAGAATTACCCAACCCCTATAATTCCAATAGAGGACATTCATTGAGAAGTGCGAGAAGAAGCCCGTGTCATGGGCTTATTACCAATTAACACAATGGCAGAAGATTTCATGTGCTTCTTCTTTTTATGCAAACCTCTTGCCAAGGAGGACATTATCAGTAAGATTAGCCTAAGATTTATTTCTAACTATCTCTAATTCTTTAAAGGTAGCACTTTATTCGTTAGACAATTGATTCCAGTCTGAGTCAATAACTACTACACTTTGATCATTAACTATTTGATCCAACTCAGCATTATAAGCAAAAGTAGGGGAAATATGTTCCTCAAAAGGATGTTCAGAATTAGAAGAATCGTGATCCTTATTTGCGGAAAGAGCATCCTTATTAATTAATGGAGATTTCAGTTTATCATCCTCATTAGGAAAAATCACCGGAGTAGTGTCATTAAGAACCCTGCTAAAAGAATTAACAGTAGGGATAATTGCGGTATCCAAATTCTTAGGTCGCCATTCCTTACGTGCTGCAGATTGACATCTAGTACGATTCAGATTGGGACGAGCCATCTTGTCAGGAGCACTATTTGGACAAGATTTATTTGAATGGTAATTGGAAGAGTCAATAACCAATAGATAAGGAAGAGTTTGAGCAAGGTCCACATCCACCAAAATTCTCGCAAAGTGACCAAAATCACCATCGATCGTTGCTTTATCAATCCGGAAAGGAGTTCCTACTCTACGGGCTATATCGCTAAGAATCTAAGGGTCCCATAGTTCCTAGGGAAGATGATAAAGTCTAATCCATGACTAAGTTATAGTAATTTTTTCTTTGAAAGGATCAAATCTTGGCACCCACTTTTAAAGATGCATAATGCCAGGTTTAAGAAGAAGTGACCCTCTGCCCCAAACCATATCTTTATCTGATACAGAAGAAAGTAGAATATAATAATACCTATGTCCTAAACAGATTAAACGCCATTGAGACTTTAAATCCCAGATAGCAGCAAGTTTTTCCTTCAGTTTAATCAGTTGCCAAAGAGGCTCTCCTTTAAACAAAACAATACGTTCGATTAAGGGGAATTTACACATCGCTAATCGACACTGATAAATGTCATTGTTAATTTTGATAGCATGGTAGGAACCAGGTTATTGAGTTGTCTGTGGAATAACGTATCAGGAGTATCTTCTACTACAATAGATGCAAAAGTTTTCGAGAAAACTTTGTGTGAACTAGTGTCATTATGCACAACATCTTTGGAAAGATGTTCACAGCGAATAGATGGTGTAAGGAAATCCTTTGTCGAGAAAAGAGTTGAATGACCAATATAATTGTCCGGTTGAACAACTGATCGACGATATTGATCATCAGGAACTGAGGTTTTGTCGGGCGGCATAATGCCACGAGAGAAAAAACCCTATTCCAACACCTTTTTTTTATCCACCATCCTATCTATTATTTCGTCTATTTTATTTTGGAGATGAGTTTATGCTCATTGTTTATATAACAGTAGTATTAGAGATGATGACATTAATGACAACAATAATAACAATAATGAAAAAATTAACTAGATTAAATTTAAGCTAAATTTCACTAACTATATAAAACGGTTGATTGGTTTTGTCAGAACATTACCTCTTATAAGGTCTATTTAACTTGGATTAAATTAAATTTTAAAAAAAAATTGAATTAAATTAATTTGATTTTATCAGAACTTTATTTCTTTTGAAGTTTATTCTATTTGATTTTAATTAATTAAAATTCTAGTAACTTTAGGACACTGGAAAGGGTTATTATGTAACTATACTATGATTTTAGTCTTTTTCGTCAATTTATAGTATTTTTTATATTATGGCTAATTGGTATATGAACTTTTTAATTCATTACAAATTTATTCACGAGCAAAATAGTATGTGTCCATGCTAAAATAGCATGAATGTGAAAATTTATTTGTTGATGTGAAAATTAAAAGAAAAAATTAGTATTTTTTTATTATTAACTTTCATCTTTTTTGCAGTTATATCCTTAACTTTCATCTTTTTATAAATATATCTTTATTCTTAGCAAATAATTTACACATGCATGCCATGCCAACATGTTATTTTAGTATGGATACATGCTATTT
>CATIWM010035655.1:0-11194 GCA_949671775.1 Mallotus repandus | reverse complement strand
TGTTTTTACTTTGCTTTTCTGTTGGTTTGCATTTCTTGATTTTGTGTTGTTAATTTATGTTATAATGTAGGAATTGGAATCTTTTGGGTGAACTCGAGCTATGTCTGTCTGCAATCAGATATTTTTTTGCATGATATGCAGACCTTTTGCATATAATTTTTGTGGAAGCTTTATATTTTGGCTTCAGAATGTTTGTTGAAGTCATGTATCTCAGAAGTGGAAGCTTTTTCATTTTGCTTATAGCTTAAGTGCTCAAATTTTTTGTTTCTAATTTTTATATTTGTATACAAAGTTAGATGGAAAATAGCTTCATGTAATTATGTTAGATCACTAGGGGCTTTACATACTTTGTAATTATGTAATTAGGTTTACATTAGATCATTAGGGGCTTCACATATTTTGTAATTATGTAATTAGGTTACACACATTGGGCTTGGCCCTATATTTTGTAATTATGTAACACGTATTGGGCTCGCCCAAATTAGTAAAAATCTGTATTTTTTCTTTATTTTTCATTACTTTTTGTTCAAGCCAATTAAATGGGCCCAACCGAATCCAAACTGATTAACCGAATCGTTAAAATCGAAAAATTTAGTTCACCGAACCAATAATTTTTTCATGAAGTTCAGCTCGGTTCAATGTCCGAAATAACTTAAAAAAATAGATAAAATGTTATACTTTCAGCACCGAACCTAACCGTGCTCACACCTTGAATCCCTGACATTGTTATTTAAAAAATATATATATTTTTTTAGAAATCAAATAATATAATATATGCTTCTTATGAATACCCAAAATACAATTCAATACGAGTTGGATATGTTAAAAAAGTGACCCTCAACATGTACTTATATGAAAATTGCTTACTTGGATAAGGAAGTATAAAATTTATTGGGAGCTTATGCAAATGGAAAAGTATAATTAATTTATTACCTCATTTAAACATAATTAAACAAATAACGAAAAAATTACTGGAAAAAACAAAACAACCTTTTATATATATATATATATATATACACATATAAATTCAATGACAAGTGGATAGAAACTCGGTGCCACCACCGTTAATTATTTTATGCACTTACATAAATTGAACAGATCCCCAAAACGAGACGTCGTAAAAGAAGGGTTGTTGCTTTTCCGTACATTCTCCGACCTTTTCTTTGTTCTCCGCAGCAGCTCCGGCCGGCAAGCATTTATGTTAATGCCATTATCAGGTAATCAAGTGTCTTCCTCTCTTTGTACATTCCATGCAGCATGCATGCATGCATGCTCTATCAATGTATACGCATATATGCATTATCAGGTTTGAATTTTTTAATGTAAATGGAGAATTCTTTATTTGGGTATCTATATCTAATTAATGTACATCATTTGTTTTTTTTTTTTTTTAAACATGCACATTTTTTGTTATTGTCAAGCTTTTTGAATTTGTTCTATTTCAGCAATTGCAAGAATATATAGCTGATTATATTGAATATTTTTTTGACATTTTTGTTCTTCTTTTCTTTGATTTCTTATATATTGTCTATTATATTCAATGAAGCTTCAGAAAAAGAAAATTTAAAACCTACAAATTTAAGGGTTTTTTTCTTTTTTTTTAAAAAAAAAAAAAAGATTTTGTTACGAAATTGTGAAACCATGCATGAGAAGCTTTGAAAACAATTAATAAAATGGTTTCTTACAATCCAATCCTGAGTTGGAGCTGGATGGACTTATAGAGTAAGATAAAACTCTACCAGTATCTGTTTTCTCCATATACAAAATTTGAACCTGAGACTTTAATTTAAGAAAATCTAGACTCCTTACTACTTTATCTTATAGATATTGGTTTCTTAGTTATATGTTGTGCCTGAACTTTTGTTTTTCCTTTCAGGTTGCTAATCATGACCTTCTAGCTTATAAGTATTAATTGCAATGGTTATGTTGCACTCTAAACTAAATTCCAACGTAAGAAAAGAGCCCTAAATTATTTATTTTTTAAAACTTTTCATCAGAAAATAGTGGCAATATGTTGTCATCAACCATTCTATTCATTGAAAGGGATTTTAATTTTTAACAATGTGTTACATAAATAATTACATTGCATGAAATTGCAGATAGTTCTTTTAAGAAAAGATTAAGAGAAAGTTTGACGTTACTGTTTTTGATATCTATGCATATGTAAAACACTTTCTGAAGAAGTGAAGCAATGAAGTTTTTCAATACATTAATTTTGGGATCAGGGGAATAAAATTTTGTTGAAATGTTCACAAATTATTTCACTAATAGAAAGAAGAAACACATGTTTAACGTGGTTTGAATTGAGTTGTGAAAAAAAGAAGAAGAAAGGGATATGTATATAGATATTCTTGGGTTTAAGAGAATGATGGTTTTCTTGAAATAGAATGGCAGCTGGCGGTAGCACGCACACCTTGAGAAGAGCCCTTGGAGCTTTGAAGGATACCACAACAGTTGGATTGGCAAAAGTGAATAGTGAAAATAAGGTGAATTTGCAATAGATGATCAAAAGTACTCAATTAAATGTCTTACAGCTAACGGTTGGATGAGTCACACAAATTAACTCTCAATATTTTGTACTTGACCAATAAAAATTTTAACCATTGAGGTGTCATATGAATTTTCCAATTGAAACTGACAATCTTTTATATGCTTCAGGGGCTTAATGTTGCAATTGTCAAGGCCACAAGCCATGATGAAACATTGCCGAAGGAGAAACATGTCATGAGTGAGTGAAACTTTTTTACTTTCTTTCACCCTGTGTACAATATTCTTGATATGTAGAACAAAATTGCAGCTGTTAGCCTGTGTACTGACAAGTGCCATTTTTAACGTTGCCTATGTTTTAAGAAGCTGTACATGATAGGTGATGCTTTATCTTTTTTTTTTTTTTTTGGTAGCTAAACAAACCTGTTCTTGTTTTGTTAGCTATCTTCAATGCTCTTTCAGCTTCAAGAAATCGTTCTGATGTTGTGCACTGCATAAATAGTCTTACCAAGCGTCTTGCTAAAACGCATAATTGGACGGTATGCTTCTGATCACATTCCAATCACCCATTTTGACACTATGGAATTATGCAAATCAGTTGGTCAATATCCATTGAAGCATGCATCTTTTAGATATATGAGACGATTCTTTGGAATAGTGTTTCTGATTATTTGAATACAACACGCTATTATTACTATCATGCTACTATATTATTCAGTGTATTTGAGTTTTTTTAATTTCGGTTTGATTTTACTCACCCCTATGCATTAAAATACTAAAGTTGAGAAGTTTTAGCTTCACTATGTGCAATTAAGTGAAAAAAGAAAATCTCTGAAATACAAAATATATATATATTTTTTGGGATTCAGACTGCTGATGCTAACATTACATATGCAATTCATAAATGATATCTGAAGGGTAAAATTTGAGACTTTCATGGGAATTCTTGCAATCCTATGTTGCTTCCTTGTTCGACCCGAAATGTTGGCATTGGTCACTAAACTTTGGTCTTAATTCACCTTCATCATTAAATATCAATTTTTTCCTAATTCTTTGAAAGAACCTTTTCTACTTTAGGCCTATATATTTCATTCTCTGAATTAATTCCAGGTTGCACTAAAAACATTGGTAGTGATACATCGGGCAGTAAGAGAAGTTGATCATACATTCCATGAAGAGCTAGTTGATTATAGCCGAGGTGCACGTCTTATGTTCAACCTGTCTCAATTCAGAGACGATTCAAGCCCAAGTGGTAGTTTATGCCTGTTTTTGCATCTTCTGCACTTAAAATGTTATATAATGTTAGTAGCTCGCTAATTATGAAGAGGGGTTTTTTTTTTCTTCCTTTTGTTGGGGTGTTAAGCTTGGGATTGCTCTGCTTGGGTTCGTACTTATGCTCTATACCTTGAAGAACGTCTTGAATGTTTCCGCACGTTAAAGTATGATCTACAGAAAAATCATTCTGTATGTTCCATCAATCTAGACACACTTCTGTATGCTACTTTTTGTTGTTGTTTGTATATGTCATTTCTAAACTTTTGATATAGTTATGGACCATGTTTTTTCCTCGAACAAATTCTCAACAGAGAACAGAGGTGCTTGACAACCTACAATTGCTTGAGCAATTACCTGTCATGCAACAACTCCTTTTTCGCCTTCTTGCTTGCAAGGTATCCACTGTGCCACTGGTTTTCCTAGCTCCTCTCTCTCTCTCTCTCTCTCTCTTCTCAATATTAGTTTGATTTGAATGAACATTGAATGTGTTGTAATTTCTGCAGCCAGAGGGTCTCGCTGTACAGAATGGCTTGGTACATTATGCTCTTTCAATTGTATGGATCTATCAGAATCTCTGCAATGTTTTGACACTTGTGATTTATGTGTTGTTTTATTTTACCATCTTCATGAAGTTTTCTATTAGGTTGCAGGTGAAAGTGTTAAAATATATGTAGCAATTACTGATGGGATTCTTAACATGGTTGACAGGGTGAGCTTTGACGTTGATTTTTTCAATGGGACTTCTGTTTATGTTTTTACAGTGTGACATGACAGAAAATGGACTGATCGATTTGTGTTACCACAGTATTTTGAGATGGAGCGCCATGATGCTGTTAGGGCATTAGAGATTTATAAGAAGGCTTCAAGTCAGGTATTTGCTATATGTTATTTTCTTCAAGTCAGGACATTATAGACTTTTGGATGTTAACTGATATATGACACAAATGATATTGTAGGGCCAACAATTATCCGAGTTCTTTGAGATGTGCAGTAGCCTTGATTTTGGACGGCCACAAAAGTATATTAGAATTGAACAGGTGTGAACTTATGATATGATCTGTTGTTTTCCTTGAGCCCTTGAATTGTTTATTTTGGCACTTAATTGACTTGCCTGATATGTACAAGTGCAGCCCCCTGCATCATTTTTAACTGCCATGGAAGAATATGTAGCAGAGGCACCACATGTTTTAGCACTTGAATGGATACAAGTATGATCTTTGTAAACTCTTATTTGTATTTGCATACACATTTCACCATATTGAATAAAATTGCACGAATTAACAATTGGGTCCTAGAGCAAAATCCGCATACTTCTGCCAGTCTTGCTAGGATAAGAAGTTAACAGGCAGTTTGTGGATAGATGCAATGCTACTTTTTCCCCTCTAGTTCTGCAACTAATAGCCTGCCATCATCACACATTGTCAGATAAATGACGACGAAGATGGTACTCCCACAACAGTTCCTGCTCCACAAGCTATTTTATCAATTGAACGTAAAAGAGATGATGATCGGGGAAATTCTGATCAGCTTTTGACATCATCAGACACATCAAACAGCAATCAGAATGAGGCTGCAGCGACAACGTTTCTTACCGATCTTTTGGTTAGGAATTATTTGGCCTGACAAACTCAGTATGTTCAGGAAATTTATTCTGCTTGAATACGCTTCTTCTTATTTGATCATTCTTGTAATGCTATCAGGGCTTGAATGAGTTAGCCCCGGAAGCATCAGAATTAGATGAGGAAAATTCTTTAGCACTTGCACTTCTTCCATCTGGTACCTGGTTTACGATGGCTTTTACCATTGCTTCTAAGTGATCAATTAATGAACATTTGTGAACATGTATTTGCATATTTACACACTCACCTTTATCTTCCATAAAATTTGACAGATAATTCAGTACATAGTGAAACTAGCATCAATTCAGCATCTCAAACAAGTTGGGAGCATGCACTAGTTACAGCTCCAAGCTCTAATGGTGCTGCGAGCAAATTGGTTAGTTTTCCATGTTATTCTTGCGTACTTTATTTTTCAAAAACATGCTGCTGCAATTGCAGTTACAATTGGTATTCATTTAATACGTAGTGATAAAACACAGATTCCAGGATTGATCTTATGGCTTTGTTTCATTTCTGTTTTTTATCTTCAAATGCAGGCTGGTGGAATGGATAAGCTAACACTGGACAGTCTATATGACAATGCAATGGCTATAGGAAAGAATCAGAATGGCGCATACCAGGCTTCTTTTCATAATAACCAGGACTCATTTGACGATTCCAGTGCAACTGCAACAAATTTCCAAAAGGCACCAATAAGTCAAGAGCAAGTTTTGCTAACCATGCAGCAACATCAGCAGCCAAACATGACTACTGGCTTCGATTCAAGTAATCCTTTTGGAAATCCCTTTCTTGATGAAAATCGGCCAAATCCCTTTGTTGGTGAAAATGTGCCATTACATTTGCCTCAGAGTACATAATTTAGTGGGTTTGGATTAAAATTACGAAATTTCACATTCTCTTGTTGTACACAATAACAGTGCAGAGGAATTGGCACAAAAGTGATACTTAGATTATTGCAGGAACTAACACTCATTTCACCGTTTAGTTAAAGGGTACAATTCTCTGTTCTGCTAATATTAAGAATGGACTCCAGCGTCTAAAAAGAAAATAATTTAATGGAAAACGTTGGCCAAAAATTGTTAAAAATAAGACCTATACATGAAATTCAGATACAAGCATTACTAACGTACGTTCATTGGATCTAATGCCGACTCATTTGCCCAGCTAAAATGTCCGTTAAGGAAAAGGGATCCATATCCTCATAGTTTAGGGCAACGGTGAGTTCCAAAAAACATAACATTACATTATAGCAGAATAGAAGCTTGTATAAACCAAAAACACATTGTTATGCTACTAATCCAAGCATTATATAGTTAAAATTATTCAGTTTAAGGTTTTACAAACTGCATAATTTGTATCAAGAAGAGAACAAAAAATCTTTCCAAATTATGCACAAGATCAAATCTGCAATTTACTTTGTATCCTCCAATTCTAAATAGGACAGCCTTCATTCTTCTCACATTCTTTTCCTCGTATAAAAATGTAGCGAGAGATCTCATGCAACAAGACTAACGTTGGAAAGAAATAGAATAGGAACCAGTGTTTGGGTCTTGAACAGCTTTGAAGTTATCCACACTCATACCAAATCTACCCAGAACACTATTTCCCAGTTCTTTCAGCTTCCCTGTTCACAATGGACGAGTTCAAACAAGGTTCGGGGATCAGTTGAGACTTTCCCACAAAATGGAAAAGAAAAAAAAAAAGAGAGATTGAAATAGGATAGTAGAATATGCATGCAGAACCAAACTGCTTATTGCCATGATTCCTATCATCATAAGGCACCTAAGCTTTAAATTGTCACATTTACACATGAATGACAGTAATATGTCAATTAAATTACTGCATGACATTGCATATTCACCTCACACCTATAATTTTGATGACTAAAACAAGATTTGAACCTAAAAAATCTAAGAAAAAACTAAAATGAGGGCAAATGCTAAACAACTATTTTAAGCAACTAAAAATTATGCAACAGGCTGCTTCAGTTCTAAAAGCCATGACCATCATATGAGATAGTCTAACTCCATGAATTATATGTTGAATGAGTAAGATGCCCTATTTTTGTGTAAAGTGATAATATGATCATTCACAAGCATATGTTTCATCTAGGGACAAGCATAAAAAAAAAAAATGCACCCTTAGAAAATAAACACCTTAATTAGCCTATGATGCTCATCTTTTTTTTATTGTTTTTTTTTTGTTCTTGCGAGAAGAAACATAATGATCAAATCCTCCAATTTAAGACTTTGCTCAACAAACAGAATGTAGTAAAGCCTCCTATTTAAATCTATACTTTCCATTTTTTTTTTTGTGTTCTTAACACACACACAAACATTGCACACTTCTATGTCAATTATATTGGGCAAAAGGTCCAAACTTCTTTGCCACATATTCTTTGTCCCAAACCTAGATTTTTCAGCTAAACAAGATTCTCCATGCTTTCATTATCCTATTCTCTGTTTTTCCTTTTGAAAAGTGGGAACTACCCCAAGGATCAAGAAACAAAAGACAAAAAAAAAAAAAAAAAGAAGGAAAAAAAAAAGGTATATGTTGTTTTCAGCTCTAAAGTTATTGTAGATTAACATGATCACCACAAAAACAAAAAGAGCATCAAAAGCATTTTGAGTATAAAACAACTATTATTTAGCAGATAATTGACATAAATCGATATTGATTTTAGTTTATGCTTTTCACACTGTTGATTGAGAAGATTAGAGGTATTTTATAGGTGCTACACTTTTTCTCAGCTTCAGCCATGAGGGGTATGGAAGACAAGAGGAAGGCATAACTCCAGGATTACTTTAAATGGACAAATTTATCATCCAAAATCTAACATAAGCACATACAATAACCACAGTAAGTTTCTATTCAAAGAAAAAAAAAATCCACAAAGAGCCCATTCAAGAGTGAGAAACACGTGGGAAAACAAAATATACCAAAAAAAAAAATTATGTTTTCAACTTACCAATCATCTCTTCTTTCATCTTTTCTCGTTTTAATGCAGCCAAGGGCTCCAGCCGGCATATGGATTTCTTAGCTTGGTCATTTGAAGGATCCAATTCCAAGATTTTTTTCATATCTGCAAGAATGCACATATAGATTCTATTGTTAACTGGCACGGGAAAAAATAAAGAATAATTTGTAAGACATAAGACATTCAAATCCACCAAGCATCTACTCAAAAAACTAAATAAAAGCTTAGATCAGAATCAAAAGTTCCCAAAAAATAAAAATAAATTAGTAAAATTAGCTCAACTTAAAGCATTACATAACTATGTTAAAGATTAACAACAATTGAAACAAGACTTACCAGCTATAGCCTCCTCAAAATGTTCAAGCTTTTCATGAGCCTCTCCTCTTCTATGGAAAGCTTTAATGTAGGACGAGTTTAATTCCAGGGCTTTCGTGCATTCCTTGATTGTGTCCTCATATTTCCCCTAACATAAAATCAATAAAAAATTCATACTTCAAAATGATTTATAGCAAAATGATGAACAAGAAGTAGATAGAGTAATCCAAAACCATCCTTATGGCACATAAGCATATATATCTCAGAGAAAAGTCCACACATTCAAGAGGTAGACTCCACTGGAGAAAGAAAATGTAAAAGGAAATAATAGTATCTACAGCAGCCTGTCTATGTAATAAAGACGGTTAGGATTTAGGGTCATTGAGTCCATATTTATCAAATTTCAACTCCGTGCAAGAGATGCCATGTTCATTTCTTTGCCGAGCTCTAAGATAATAATTGCCATTTTTAGTAATACATAGATCATGTCACTGCTTAATTATTAATTTTAGGTTGAAAGGATTAAATGAAAGCAACTATGAAATTTACAAACATAAGAATCGAATAAATATAATTCAGCTGAATAATAATGATACCAATTTCAAGAAGCACACGCCGCGATTCGAATAGCAAATGGATCGTAACTCCACAGATGAAGGAATTTCAGGTGACAGTAGCAAAGCAGCATCATATTTTAACAATGCCTCCTCATATTTGCCTTCTCCAAACAGTCTATTCCCTTCCATTTTTGCATCATTTGCTTCTGCCAGTGCTTTCTGTTGGTTCCACGCATAAAAATGAATTCTTTCACAACACTATACATCAAAGTTTTTTTTAAAAAATTAGGGCAAACAGGGAGATAGATTTACAGAATTACCTCATGCAATTCGTCGTCATTTTGATCGGAGTCCGGTTTCGCTGCTGCTGCTGCTTCTCCTTGTTCTTGATCTGGTTCTTCGTTATCGCTTACTTCTCGTTCGCTTGCCGTTTCGAATCCGTCCGAGTCGTCTCCATTCATATTCGCTGCCGCTGTTGCTGCTGGTGGTGGTGGTGGGTGTGCGGTCTCAGTGTCTTTGCTTGCATTCGTCGTCGTTTTTGATGATGACGATGATGGAATTGATTCTTCCTCAGGCTCTAACACCACCATTTTTAATGGCTTCGGTACCTTGTTTTTTTTTTTTTATTTATTTCTTCTGTCTGTTGTTTGCCTTTCTTGCGACTTCGAGAATCGTATATGTGTTCTACAGGGCTTTATTTATACCTCTCCGTCACAAAAGGCGTATAAGAGAATTTTGATTATAAGTTTAACCCATCAATTTTATGTTATTTCAATATCTAAAGTGAAGTTTCTCTATGTTTCATGGCAATAGCATTATTATGGTGTAATTTAGACTTTTTTTTTGGAATTATTTTAGATGGAAGCTAAACATTTTGGAAAATCTAGATGAAATCTAGAATCATCCATCCTTCTTGTTTATTTATAAATTAACTTTTATCTAATTTAAAAGATGATTAATTTTTATCTTACAATATAATCTATCGGTACTTAAATTATTTAATTTTTATTTATAAAAAATAATATAATCTAGGTATTTTAAAAATATTTAAAAAATAAAAATACAATTATTACACAAGTAATTTTAAATTAAATTATAGAAATAAAATAAGAGCGCACTTCAAAATTCCAAGTACAAACCTCAACTAAACTTCCCTCTTGATTCATCAATAACTACTAATAATATATATTGATATTATTTTAGTACTTCAAAAAAAGAATTCAATGATATGGCACCAAAATCTTAATTTTTCTTGCAATTTATCTTGATTTAAAAAAAACCATGATTTAGTGGTTTGGCTCTTGGCAATTTTGTAATCTTGAAAATAGGTCATGTCTTTGTTTTGCCAAAACAAGAACTTTATTCATGATCACCAAGATATTTTGCTTTGATCATTGTTGGGTGAACTTGAAGCAAGTGGTCATATTATGCCTTCTTTAGCCAAAATTTCAATTAGTCTAGCTTAGCCAATTATTATTGATATATTCCCATGATTGTTTAATGAAGTTTATAGCACCTTAAGAAGTTTGGAGTATTCTTGTCTTACATGCTCTTGAATTTTATTAAGGGATAACGACATTTCAAAGCCTGAAAGTAATATACTTTTTACAGTTAAGGCCTATCTGTTCAATTTGTAACATTTAAGGACTAAATTTTTTAAAAAATTTAACCGTTAGACCGAACTCCTTAATTGTAACGGAATGAGCACACGTGACAGTTATTCGTCTACGTGTCATCCTAGTCATCTCCATATGGACTGACACTATCCACATGGCCTGCCTCCTAGTCATCTTCTTCTTCTCTTCTTTCTTTCTTTCTTTCTTTCTTCTTCTTCTTCTTTTTCTCTTCTTCTTCTTTTTCTCTTCTTCTTTTTCTTCGTTTCCCGTATCACCAGACTTCTTCTTTTTCTTTCTTTCTTTCTTTCTATTTTTCTTTCCTTCTTTCTTTCTTCTTCTTCTTCTTCT
>CATIWM010035641.1:0-49599 GCA_949671775.1 Mallotus repandus | reverse complement strand
GAACTGTAGTCTGTCTTGAAGGAACAGTTGCATCAATTGCACTAGAATTGTGTCAGGTGGATCAGCAGGAGGTCGTCCTCAGTTTTTCTTGAGCGTCTTATGCTTAGTAAACTTTCACATCTTGTATTAAGGCTAGAGCATTGTATATGTATAATATAAAGAAAGATGTGAACTGTTTGAAGCTGTGTGATATGTGTTACATATGTAAAATTGTGAGTTAAAAATTTGACATAAATAATTATGTTATGTGTTAGTCACATGCATACAATGTATGCTTGGCATCCTTAACAGGTGTCACAGGCTATCCTGTAATATCTGTGCCAAGAATCGTTGTACTATCCTGGTAGGGCAGCAGAAGTGGTAAAATTTCTTTATTTATTCAATTTATGTTATATTAGGATGCTATTGCTAAACTCCATAGCATGGTTTCTTTTGTTAATTGGTTTAATATGCTATGCAGAATAATTAAGCGGTGGGTTATACAATTTGGGTAAATATAATTGTGTATCATAGAATTTAACCAGTGGGTCATGGGTCATAGAATTCCACTTGAACAATCAAAGAGACGTCATTTTTAAATTAAATTAAGAGCTCCCTCTTTCTCTTTTTATATTGTTGTTTGTGATTGTTCAAAATAATTATTTCTCTTCTTTGATTAGACTCTTTAAAATAATTATTTCTTCAACGAGGAACTACATTGTGGGAGATTAAATTGTAGCATAAATGGACAAGTACAACCGAGTCTTATGTGTAAAAAATGATAAAAGCCGCTTTTTTTTTAGTGAAGCTGATAATCAATGCCACATAATACAGAGAAACCACAGAATGACTAGATGAAAAATCACAATGCTATTTCTTCTGAAAGAGATGTAGTAAAAACTTATGATAAAGGTAAAGAAAAATTAGAATCACAATAAATAGTTAGAATAATGAGACCATATAGAGTAGGAGGTGAGCATGGTGATGGTGTTAAAAAATGGCAGCATCTGAAGCTGCTTGGAGTGCAGTCTCAAACCCTTTACCAAATCTATAACCCATTGTGGTGTGAAATAAAATAGAAAAATCAATATAATTGAAGAATCAGAGTGTCAAATAGAGTGCTATGCTAATTAGGAGTATTCACAAATAGAAACTTCCCTTTTGTAATAACAATCACAAGTTCCCAGTATAATATTAATTCTCGCACAACTGAATCTTCAAATTTAATCACAAAATAGTTACAACTACACAGCCAAACAATACTCACAGTTCATTAAAAAAAAGATACAATTCTTAAAAAAAATCTTTTTTTAAATAGTAAAAGAAAAGCACTTTATTATTAATAATAAATTAAAAAAGAAAGAAAGACACTTACTTTATTTGAGACAAAATAGACCAACTACAAAATAAAATTTGAATAAGAAACCTAACAACCTATAACTAATCCTAAATTGTTTTTCCCCTTAGTTGGTATAGTGGCTATCCTGTAATATCTGTGCTAAGAATTGTTGTACTATCTCGACAGGGCAGCAGAGGTGGTAAAATTTCTTTATTTATTCAATTTATGTTATATTGGGATGTTATTGCTAATCTCCACGACATGGTTTCTTTTATTAATTGGTTTAATATGCTATGCATAATAATTAAGCAGTGGGTCATACAATTTGGGTAAATATAATCGTGTATCATAGAATTTAACCAGCGGGTCATAGGTCATAGACTCCACTCGGACAATCAGAGAGACGTTATTTTTTAAATTAAATTAAGGACTCCCTCTTTCTCTTTTTGTATTGTTGTTTGTGATTGTTCAAAATAATTATTTCTCTTCCTTAATTAGACTCTTCAAAATAATTATTTCTATTCACTCTTCAGTCACAGTCACACACACTTATAATTTTTTGTGTTCTTTAATTAGACTCCTCAAAGGTTAAATAATTTGCAATGAGATTGAGTAATGAGTTGTGAGTGAGTGGTATACTTGCAGTATATGTTTAGTTTTTCCATTTCAATTCTATCATCTAATCTCATCTCCTCTTCCCCTCCCCTTCCCCCTTCAATATATATATATATATATATATATATAAAGTTTCAATTTGTGCATGTTAGGTTGTTCACGTACATGCAATACACACATTACATGTAGGCTTGGCCACTATTTGGAACCAGCCGATTCCGGTTCTATTATTTAAGGAACTGGACTAAAATCGTACATTGAAAGGGTTTAGGGCTGATTCTGGTTCCGATTTCAAATCGAATTTCGGTTTTAAAATTTTGTATTATTTATTAATTTTATAATTATATTTAAATAATTTAAAAATACTGTAATAATTTTTAAAATAATTTGAATTAAGTCAAAAATACTAATGTAATTAAAAAATGAAGTGAATAAATTTTAAATAATAAATGAATTAAAATTAACAATGAAAATAATAGAAATTTTTTTTAATTAAATACGGTTTGAAACTGTTGAACCGATGGTTAATAAGCTGAACTGGTAGTTCACAATTCAAAAAAAATTGAACTGGCCCTGAACGATCTTTCCTTAATTTCGGTTTAAGCCAATTTTGACCGAGCTGGTTTAAGGCCTAAACCAGCCTTTGGCCAGGCCTAATTACATGGATGAATTTGACAAAAATGTAATTAATGATAACTATAGCCATAGCCAAGAAGAAGAACAAGAACAAGAAGAAAATTATGGCGAAAATTACGATGATGATGATATACAAGACTTTGCTATTAAATCTTCCTATAGATGCAGATGTAGATGCAGTCGTACCAAAACAACAATTGCATGATTCAATTCAATGCAATTCTATCTCTAATCTTAATCCTAACTATATTCAATTGCAATCTCAATCTCTTCAATATCAACAATAAACTGCTACTAATGCACTTGTTCTTCCCAATTCCAATTCTATTGGGTTTCTTTCTTTCTCTCTTCCTCCTCAGTATTATTGTTATTGTTATTGTGGTTGTTGTTGTTGTTGTTGTTGTTATTATTATTATTATTATTATTGCTCTATATTATCTGATTATTAATTAACAACACCAAAAACATAGTTTAGAACTGCCAGGGGAAGAGGATAATCAATTAACTGCTTCTGCCATGGATGAATTAATGACTGCCTTTTTCAGTAAGCAGCGTCACTGTCAACGCACCACCACAAACTCTTTTAAGGTAATCACACTCTTCATTCCTTTCTTATTAGATCATTTTTATTTTTCTTTTTATTTCATTTAAAGGATTTGAATATTCAATTTCTTTAGCATAATATATCTCATCTTATCCTATGAAATTCAAGAAAAAAGGTAGGAGGAAGGGCTCCATAAAGAAACTCTTTCCTGAAATTACCAAGATGCTTGGTGATGCTATTATTTATGTTGCACGCAATCGTTACAAAGAGTTATTCTGCAAGCTTGTGTCATACAATTAATGCAATACTTCCATCTTAGAATGGGAATGAATATGAGTGCACTCTACCTTCATATAACTATGACATCATTAACCCACTTCAATATACCACCACCCACAAATTTATTATCTTTTTAATGCACACATCTAAATATTTGTTTCTAACTCCAGCCTCTCACTAAGTCACCTGGTTGGACAAAATGAGTTGTCAACACTAAAAAAAGTTGGTTCAGTTATATTGTGCAAGTATTATATATAAAAGGGCCACAAATTTGTGTAAAAAAATGAGGATTCTATATTTAACATAGAGAACACTTGAATTTCATTTCTTGTTGATATAGTGGGTATTTAGTTATGCTTCACATTGTAGTGGATATGAAAATGTCTTAACCCTTTTGACTAGAAATATAATTTTTCAGCTAGCAATTATCTTATTTTTCAAATACAAAAAATATAAAAGTAAAATTTTATCTTAGCTATTTTTTAAAATAAGGTATGCCTCAAGTTGCTAGAAACTTAAGCTTCATGATCTTTCATAAGATTCTTTAATTTGATTTCTTTGGGATTAATGAGTTTTTTTTATTCAATTTGTTGTACAATCTTTTTAGTTTACTCAAAACTTTGTAGTTCCTCTTCGCAGACTTTTCTAAATATTTTACAGGCCATATCTGTTTTGAATGAAGTTATTAGGATAACACCACATATAGCTGATTCATACCATACGTTGGGACTTCTCCATAGTAAGCTTGGTAATACTGAAAAATAGATGGGATTTTATGCAATTGCAACATGTCTTAAACAGAAAGATTCTCCTTTGTGGATGGAGTCTTTTGACCAACACAAGTAAGTTATCTCTTTGACTGAATCTTGTGAGTTGTAAATATACATAGCCATCTCTCTATATTGCACTTGCACCACATTCTAATAGTTTGTAGGGGCATGCACAAGTATTTTAATAGCTTGTAGAGACAATGCACAATTGTTGATATAAGTTTCTCATGCTTAAATTAATCTTGCATGTATATTTTCTTTCTTGGAATTTAAGTGGGTTATTTGAGATTTTTCATTCTCGGCTTAGTTTCTTTTGATTGATTAGTTGATTACACTTGTTTTAATGTTGATGAATAATTGCAAACTTTAAGAAGTAGTTTTTGGTAACATGATAAAAGCATTAAAAATAAAACAATATATGATGTCCGTATACAACTTTGACATATTTATGATTTATGCGGCCTTAACAAGCAAACAAGCAATAGTCATTTGAGTTTTTTTCTATGTAGTGTTCAAATATTTTCCTCCATTTGTATGAATGATATAGTGTTAATGATGAACACCTATTAGTACTTATCTTTGCACCACACCTACTTAGTATTATTATATAGATGGAGGCCTGTAGGATGGTGGTAATGTTCTGTGTGGAGGCCTAGGATGGTGGTGATATTCTATATTTACACTTTTTACTTTCTTTTAAATCTCATTATAAAATTCATAACCATGTAAAATATTGAACAGACTTAGCCTCATTAGCATATTAATTTTACAGCTTTTATCCCTCTATAAAAAGACTCTATAAAATTACAGAAACACACATCTCCGAGAGTTCTATTATCCTTTCCAGCATCAAATATAAATCAGTAAATCTTTATGGATGTGATGTGATTAGAGATTGTAGTAAGTTGTAGGAAAATAATTGAAAACTTAGAATTCAAAACTCACATAATAGAGATTGTTTGGCTAGTGCCTAGATTTAGGTGGGCCACTGTTGTTATAAGACTTTCCTTCATTGGGATAGTAGTTCCTCTTGTTAAATGTTAAGATTTACTAGCTGCAGGTTTAACATGGCTTTATTTTATGAGATGGTTGGTTGTTTTTTCCTTCTTTTACCTATATATTAAAAAAATAAAAAAGGAAACAACAATAAATACCTCTCTATACAGTAAAGATCTTATGAAAATAAAGAGATTAAAAGTAGTAGGTTTACTTGGCCTTAACATATATGTTTATGTAAATAACCACACCTTGTAATTGGTTAAATTAATTGGAATAGTATTGCCAATCATGTTGAATAACATTAATAATTATTATTGAAAATGTTGCTAAAGGCACCTAAAAAAATGGAGGAAATAATTGAACCCAAAGCTAAAGTGATGTCTAGAAAGTTCTTCTATATAGAACATTAAAACTTCATCATGTTAGGTTTTTCATTTGGCTTGGGTTATTATTGATCACAAATACTCTTATTTCAAAAACAATATGATTCTCACAAACAAAATAGCAGAAAGTGGCAATAGAATGAATTTATAGTAATCTTACTAAAAAAAAATAAGAATATGAAAATGAAAAAGATACTTGACCTTTTAAATGTGAAGTAAAATGACCTCGAACTGGGATGTGCATAAAAATATATCCTTTTTTTAATGAAGTTTTATGGGTTAAATGAGAGGATTGTGTGAATAAAGTTAAAAACTGTATTTTTTTGTTATACCCATTCATGCCACAACCGTCTAATCTATTGGATGGAGTACAGTGAATAAGGAGATGTAGCTAGAGTGAGTGCGTGCCTCTCAAAAGCTATAAAGGCAAATCTAAATAATATTTTACTTAGAAGATTTCGTGCATTACTTTATTTTAACCTTTTAAATTATCAAAGGGCTACTGAGTCATATTAACAAATATCGCTAATATTTCCTAAAGATGTTGATGCTCTGAAGACAGCTGCTAAGGTTTCAGTTTGATCATTTTTTTTAAAGCTTATTAATTTGGTTTCCCTTATTTTATTATCATAACAAACCATAATTTTTGGTGTTCTTAATTTTTTTTTTTCATTTGTGAAGTTATAACAACCTAAAATTCCTTCTTAGCTCTCAATGGTGAAAGGGTTCTGTGATTTGGTTTTTAAATCTCAGCGTTTAAGTAAAACTGCCAATAGTAAAGCAAAGTTATTACACCTGACTATATTGACAAGAATAAGTAAATGGAGTAGTCATTATTGTATGGGCTATTAGGTGACACCAAAAAAAATAAATTCTAATATGAGTCAATTTGTAACCGTGACCACTTAACCTTTTGCTCTAGCTATGTTTGAATTAACATATTGCAAACAAGATTATACTACATGTTGTGTGCTTTTTTAATATGATAGTAAATATTGTTGAAACATAATTTGGATGTTAACAAGAAGGTGAAACACACAGTTGGTTAAGAAATTCAATCTAAGTAAAAAGTTAAATATAATATGTGCATTACTACTTTAGTTGTTAACTGAGAATGATAGAAGGTGAACTAAATTGGAGGGAATAACATATCTATTATGTTTGTTAAGGCATTTTTGTAAACTAGGGAAATGTGACTTAAGTACTTTTATAAGCTGCAAATCCCTATTAAGTTGAAGGAGAACACCTAGAAGAAGTTGACAGTTTCACCGACTATCTTAGGCATAGTAGATATTAGATAAAGAAATAAGCGGTTTACATGAATATGCCAAAAATTGATGCACGAAAACATATGGACTGCATAAGGAATCAATGCTTTTGGAGGAATTTTCTAGTGGTGTTTTTTGAGATAAACTCAATGAAAAGTCAATTAAGAATGTCTACTAATGTTCAACAATAACATGTATTAGTGTTGTTGATGACTGTTACTGGTGACCTATGATTATGGCCGTCAACTGAAAGCCGCTGATAGGCAGCAACTGAAAATTACTAATGGTTACTGATATAACTTATTGATTGCCACTACCGTTGCTGCAAGAGTTGTGGTCAATGATTAGTTATTACAGAGGATATAATTTTTTAATGCTTATCTGAAAAATGTAGTTCCTATTAAAGACGAGGTATCCTAGCAAACTTCCAAATTTGTTTTAATTTCTTTTTATGATGGACCTCAAATATCAGCAATGGCTTTTGGTTTTTAAATTGCATTTTAATAACCTTGTTTAAATTACTTGATAACCTTATTTAAATTACATTCATTAAAAAAACATTATGTTGAATTTTAAATTATTTGGTCCAGTATTTCCAAATATTAGGTTTTAGTTCATTGACAATTTTTATGTGAAGGACTTCAATTTACTTATATTGTGGTTTTGAGTGTTTTATGTTCTATTGTGGCCTTTTCTTTCCATTATTTTTTATTCTTCCTTAGGATTTGAATTTTTCTTCTTTTAATGTTAGTTGTATTCTCAATATGGTCAAACAAAACGAAGTGTGAGCATTTTAGAGAACTATCTCAATGCTCATCCATTTGGAGCTGATTTTAGTATAGTTGAAATGTTTGTTGTTGCGCTCATGGATACTAATGTATATGATAATGCTCTTTAACATATTGAGAAGGCTTAACTGGTTTACTATTCATGAATGAAAAAGCCTTTGCAATTAAATAAAAGTAGGAGTCTGCCTTATTCACCTTGGAAACATTGAGAAGGCTGAGGTTTATGGTGTTCTTTAACTTTGCTGATTATTTGAATCTTTCTTCTTAGTTGTCTAAGTTTGAGAAGGAAAATTAAAGAGAAAAAGTGGCTGAGGAAAAAATCTTATATTATTATTGTTGTTTTTTAGAAGTATTAGAAAAGCATTTGGAGGCAGATTACTTGAGTATGAAAACTTGGTGCTTGTCTGGTTCTAGTATTTTGAGTAGTAGTTAGTGGTTGATGTAGAGGTTAGTAATTGAATTGAATTGATTTAAAAATAAAATGAGTGGTTGAAATTGAAAATTTTAGGTGGTAGTAGTGAGCTAGAACATAAAAAGAACTACATGGATGCTATGAAATGGTCAAGTCATGCTTTGTCACTTGCAATATGGAAGACTACTAATGAAACTCCTAATAATGGATTGTTAAGGATATAAAACTATTATTGGGAACTTTGGATTGAATGGTACATGACATCAGATCTTCTATGATCAAAAGATTTAGAGTTCATTCTTGGCCAATCCTATTTTATTAATTAAATATTTCAGCATAAGGTAGGGAAGACAGGTGCTTGTTTATGCTTTAAGTCCAATGGACATTTGCATGTAAGGTGGAGGGTGTTTTAGAGATATAAAAGAATTGTTAAGAGCTCGCCCAATAGAGTAAATATTTGGTTTGAATAGTTTGTTCTTAGGATGGTCCTTAAAATTCTATAATGAATTAATAATATGTATTGACCATTTTCTACAGCCATACATCCAAATATAATTTTAGGTATAATTTGAGTTGTTTTAATTGTGTGTGTTATCATTTTTTATTTTGTTGAACCTTCTTGAATGATTTTCACTTTTTTTTTTATGATCTCAAGTTGGAGAATGCCTCTAATTGTGTCGGATTGGTTACAGATGTAGCTAATACATTTATGAGTCTTGGGCATATTCACCTTGCACTCAATTATTATTATATGTTGGAGTCGCACATCAGAATTGAAAATGTAAGGAAACAGTCCTATTCTTTGTTTTCATTGCATCGTAAATGGTGCATCACATAGAATCATAAAAAATTATTTCATGTTGTGTGTATATCATTTTCACGGACTGAAATTTTAGAGTTTGAATTGTGTTTTTCCTCCCTTGAATATAATGGTGTTGTTTCATGGATATAAACAAATTTGTTTGGTTTTTTTCCCTTATTTTAGGGTACAATTTATGTTTAGATTTTCAGTAGAGAAGGAAGAAAAAGGAAACTATTTTTCTAAATTTAGACTTAGTGTATTAACCTAGAAAGATCTAAACAAAAAGGAAATTCTAACCTGCATAATGTAGTGTTTTAAAACTGATTGATAGTGATCAGATGTGCATCTATTAGATACAAAGCAATAATTTTATCATGCATTGTATCACTAGCACATTTCTGTTGGTATATAGGTTGTGTGCTGAGCTTCTCATTTCATTTAACTATAAAGAAACCAAGTTTTTTTTTCTTTTTTTCTCCTTCCTATTATTATTTTTTAATTCCTTGAATTTAAGTACATATTGACATAGGTTTGATTTAAATGAATATTCTATAAAATTCATTTCTAACGAGCTCTACATATAATTATATTATGTTTGGTGTAAATCTATAATTCAAACTAATGTATTATTTGGTCAAACATATTCTTTTAAACTAATGTTATATGATAAAATGACAATAAAATAAAGGGTTAGGTGTATTTTTAGAAATAAAATTGATCAAAAGGGACAATTGCATCTTATGCAAAATATAAACCTAAAATTGTGGAATTCATTTAAAAATTCTAACTATTTTATTAGAATTTGGTTTAATTATAAGCAATTCCACAAATTCAAAAAGTTGGACTTCTATAAAATTTTATAAATTTTTTTTTATGGAATACACTCTAAAAACTCCCTAATGGTAGAACATTGATGAGACTTGCCAGTTTGACTTGATTGATTGGAAATGTCAGCATAGTGGTGCTATAGTTGACTATTACTGGTATTTGGAAGATTTTAAGGCATGTCTAGCTATTTGATATGATTAGAGAGTGTATTTGTTCTATATATGATTTATTTGAAATAGCTTATCTCTCACATTGTATATTGTTCTCCTATTGTTTTGTCAAAATCAAAAGTCCAGAACGCACATTGTGAACAACATTAATAATTATTTAGGTCCAACTTTGTGTTTATATTGTCAATGCTGATGACATTATCGTGGAGTATATTTTTAAATGGAATTTCATTCCAAATGCTTAATTATATGATATTCTTTTTCTTAGGGGGCAATATATATGAAAATTGCTCAATGTTACTTATCCTTGAAAGATCGAGTAAATACGACTGCATTTTTCTACAAAGATAACTAAGATCTAGACATAAGCTTCCATTAAAATAAGATCTCACATTTACATTTCTGTAAATAAAAGAAATTGCCATTGACTTTCTCATAGAGAATACAGTTGACATAACACAACCAACTAGCATGCCAATCATATACTAACATAAATGGCATACACATCCTCATACACATGCCTTTAGTTAAAGATATTATTATCTCTATAACTGTTAGCCATTTGTATGATTAAGGCTAAATCTAACCTTGTTTTGATTTTAACAACGCAATTTTAAAGCACGAATGATGTTTGTTCAGGTGTATGTTAGCTAGGACTTACAGAAAGCTAAAAAATGCAAAAATTAGTAAAGTGACACTAGGTCATAATCATGGTCACGACAGAGACCCAATCATGATGAAAATAAGGTTTTAATTGCCCTTACCGAGAAGAAGAATAGTAGTCTTCACGGTCCTGGTCACAACCGTGACCAGACCATGACATGGCTCACAAGCTCGATCAGGAACCCTTCACGAGCATGACCAAGGCACTTTAATTAAACTAATGGTCTAGTAGTGCTCACGGTCCCCATCAGGACCATGATCGAACCATGATTAGCATCACGAGAGGTATTATAACTATGACTCAAGTCCCTTCAAATGAGCTAAAGAGGCAGTATCCCTCATAAGCCCGATCACGACCATGATCATGCTCGTGACCGAGCTCACGGTCCATGTCTCATAAGTATGACAAATAAAGTTAATTGAAGGTCAGAGTGGCAGAAATGCTCATGGTCTAGGTTATGACCATTATGAGCCAGGTGGCACTTGCATAACGGTCAGATAAGTGTTTCAATGGCTAGTTTCTTAAGTTTCATAACTGTGACCCATATAATCACGACTGTGACTGTGAAAATCCTGCAAAAAGCTTAAAGAATAATTAATAAAGGAAGAAGGTGTAGCCGACTTCAATGGCCTCCAATAGCTACAGTTTGAAGTCTTCACTATATATACACCTCATTAAAGCTCTTTTAAGAGGTTAGATGAGTTAGTGAACAAATTCTTCTTATCATTCAATACTTTTAAGCTTCTAACTTCATTTTTTTTTGTATTCAATATCTTTAAGTGTGGTTTTATGAGCTAGACTAGGTTATTCTTCTTCTTGTATTTTTTGGGTTTAAGAAAGGGAAGTGAGGAACTAGTGCTAGGTGGATTTGGTTTAAGTGTTAGCTAGTAAAACACTTGGGAATTGGTTTTAAGAGTGAGCCAAGAAAACTCTTGATTGTATAAGGTTAAAGAGTGAGCCTTAAACTCTTATAAATATAATCTAAAAGTAATAGATTGGTGTGGGTGTTCAAAATCCTAACTTAGGGATAAGTTAGGTAGAGGCGAAAATAAAATTCTTGAATCGAACTCCTTAAATCTTTGAGTTCTTGATCTTTTCCTTTACTCTTCTTTAATAGTTTCTTTTAGTTCCTAATTAGTTCTCAACTAATCCTCTAAGTTTCTTTAATTTTCTATTTGCCCTACTCACCCCCCTCTAGGGCCTTTTTAGTAACTATGGCAATACCTCACTTCTAATTGAGAAACTTAGAATCTTAATACTTCTATTGAAGTGTGAAAATAGATTTCAAGGGTAAATGATGTAAGTGGACTCTTAGCTTGTCACTTATGGTAAGGTCATAAAACTTATGCTTCTATCAGTATATTAATAATATATGTCTTACTTCCCTTTGGTCAATTCATCTAGTTTCAGATATAAATCCAAATGAAATATTGATGTGGCATTTTTTAAGAGATATTTCTTTACCTTTAGTGCTTGACTCTTGTGGGTTTTCATTATCTAATGTTAATAATTAAAAGGTATCTCAAGCAGTGCCACTAGAGCACCATTTTGATTTGATTTGTAACTAAAATTAGACAAAAAAGTGAGACTATTGATAAAACATTAACAAATTAAAGTTTTTGAACCCGACTTTAAAAGAAGTTGCGACTAAATCTAGTGGCATTGGTGCAATTTATATTAGACTTCAATATAATTGAGGTTAAACTGCTTATTTTTTCTAGAGACAATATAAATGTCTGCAAACTTCCCCCAAGTTAATGTTTATGAGTACTGTTCACTCCACTAGGCCTTCTCAGCAATAGCTCCTAAACCATTTCCTTTGTTGTGATATTTTTCTTACCAGTCATATTTGATCATGCACTATTTGTTTATATGACTTTTTGCTCAACCTATCCTTGAAATCAACCCAAAACAAATCTTAGAAGTCCACCCTCAGAGTTATGTCATTTCATATGGAATACTAAGAATATGGACTAACATTTAGGATACATTGAATTTTAACAATAATCTAACCCTCAATGTCGAAATAAGTGAAAGTGAGGGTGGAGAAAGATGACAGTAATGTTTTATATACTTTATTATTATTATTATTTGGGGGGGGGGGGGGGGCACGAGGCATGTGTGATGGCAATTATTATTTAGAAAACCAAGGAACATTAGATGTAAATGAGAAAAATGCAAAAGTCATAACTTTGGACCTTAATAAACTCAATTTGAGTAGGAGGGGAGAAATTAGCATTGGTTATTTAATTTCTAGTGTGAAGTTCATAGTTATATTCATGATCGATAAATTATTTGAATTTGGCTTTAAATAGATGAATATAATTGTAATTTTAGCTTTGGCAAAATCCATTATCTAGCCCCAAAACTTATTGGTTTTGTTCTATTGAGCCCCAAACCTTTCATTGCATTTTATTGCCCCTAAGCTTTTATTTAAGTAGCTAGTT
The DNA here is from genome assembly GCA_949671775.1 of Mallotus repandus. Taxonomy (NCBI): domain Eukaryota; kingdom Viridiplantae; phylum Streptophyta; class Magnoliopsida; order Malpighiales; family Euphorbiaceae; genus Mallotus; species Mallotus repandus. The sequence continues at coordinate 36,676 of CATIWM010035641.1, read as the reverse complement.
AAGCTTTCATTGCACTCTGTTAAGAAAAGTGTGAAGTTTAGTGGAGATTGTTGAATGGTCAATATAGCATGACTAAGGTTAGTTAAATTGACTAAGCATGGAAAATGGCTATTATACGCTTAAGAATTGAATTTCCCCTAAATTTAACATATTAGAAACCCTAATTTAATGAAATCAAACTCTGTTATGGCATACTCCTCGTTCTTGTTCAAAGCTATCTTTTTTGTATTTGATACTCATTTTTTATATTTCAAACTTCTTCATTGATTCTCAAAAAAAATAACTTTGTTCTTCTTCTTACCTGTCATAAAAGAATCTCGATCTTCCTTGTTTGTCTTTTAATTTCTGTGGTTAAAATTGAAAAGTGGATACATTGCTTAGAGTTCAAGTTGAAGAAAACATAAAAAAGCTATAGTGGAGCATAAAGTTGTCTAAAAAAGGTATGGACAACTAATTTTTTTAATTATCCATGTTTGGAATTTAGTGCAGCATGTCATTTTCATCAAATAAAAAAATTAAATTTGCTTTAAAAGGCAAATACCATGTTGGTATGGTCCTAGTTGTTCGATTCTGATGCATTAAAAATCATTTCCTTTATTGTATGCATTATAAATATGTTTAAATGGTATGAGCAGAACATGCTTTAACTCCACAAACTATGGTGTTGAATTGCTGGGTGATTTGGTTATTGTTTTTTGAAATATACAAGCATGGCTAATACATATATGAAGCTTATATTTCACCATAAAGGTAAATTAGTTAAGGGTAAATATGTTGGGGACAAAATTAAGGTAGCTGAAAGTGATTTTTATTTGGATTTGTTGTCTTATCCAAATTTATTATCATATGTAAAAGAATTAGGATATGATAATATTGGTGGTCTGTACTACAAATGTTCAAATAGTGGGTCATTTATGGTTTTAATAGATGATGCAAGTGTTATCACTTTAAGTAAGCAATTACAACCCAATGGTGAACTACACTTGTTTATTGACCACAACACTGACCAAACTGAACATGTACAAAACCAACCATTTATTCAAGTGGGTAGAGGGGTTGAGCAAACTAATAATGAAGTTAAAAGGGAGGTGCAAATTGATAGGTTTCAGGAGATAAAAGAGGAAGAAGATGACAATGATATTCATCAAACATTTAATGAATTCCTTATCCCTGTCACTCTATTAACTAATGATGATGATAATAATGATGACCTGCAGGAAGCTAGGAATAAAGTGAGAGAATATAGAAAAAAATAAAGCTAAGGTTTTAGATGATGATGTTGGTGAGTAGGTGCCTATAGAAGTTTTTAAAGATGATTCAGATCAGGATGGGGTAGGTTTGACGATGAACAATCAAATAGCTTAAAGTACATTGATAGTGATGACTTGGATAGCTACTACATAGATTCATGGGGATGATGCCTTGAGAAAACCTAGTTCAAAGGTTAGATTTGATCTTAAACAACAATACCTGAATTTTGTCTTGGAATGATATTTGACAATGTGCAACAGTTTAGATTTGTTGTTGTTAAGTATGCTTTCATGAAGGGCAAAGGTGTTCACTTTGTTAAAAATGAACCTCATTGGGTTAGGGCATATTACAAAAAGAATTGTCCTTAGGTCTTGTTTGTCGGTACAAAAAAAAAGTGTGTTTATTGTAAAAACACCTCTTCATATTCTACACTTCCACACTAGTTTCGTTTGATTATGCATATGAATATACACAATGATTTTTTCCACTGCCTTTTCCACTACTTTCTTTAATTGCATTCATCCTACCTATATTGTCAATGAAATAACTTTGATGCATGGTTGTCACTCCAATTTGTTTGGATTCTAACTGAATTTTGTAAATTTAATTGATTAATGTAAAAGGAAGCTTTTATAATATGATGAAATAAAAACTTTTCATTGATGAAGTATTTTACAAGCTTTATATAATATGAAATAAAACAACTAAGGAAAATAAGAAATTTGCTAAAGCTGAAAGTTAATGATTGTCATTGAACAATTGTTAATTGGTTGATGATTAGGGTTGATAATTCGTTGTCTATTTTTTAATGTTTGGTTATGATGATTGTTAACTAATTTATAATCTTATAAATTAATTTTTCTCTCCATCAATCATCAATTACAAAAATTAAATTTTCGTAACCTTAAACTTATGAGTTACTTCTCTAACTTCCTGAATTATCACTGTAAAAAAAAATTCATCCAGAATTATCTATTTTGGTCACCAAGTCATAAATGAGTTGGACTTTTGTTTTTAAGTTTGGGCTTCATGAATAGGCCATGAACTTTAATGGGCTTTTATTTTAATTTTATCATAAAATTAACTTTACGCTTAAACAATGGTCGAAACTATAGCTTCAAGAAGAGAAGAAACTCTTTCCTCAATAAATCAAGTGATCTTGTCTTTATCTTCATCATTAACCTAATTAATGTTTTTAATGTGCCTCTATATACAACCATTTTTCACTAATCCACGACCCACTTTATTAGTTCATTAGAGTTTGCAACAAAGCTTCATAAGGTTTGTTAATATCAAATTTATGATCATCAATCAAACACTTATAGATTTTCTCTAAGTGACCAAATGTTCTATAAATAAAGTAAAATGTGGGTAAATCATTCATGCTAAAAAGTGATTCATAATTACTCATTCTTTCACTTATTAATCTTCATTTTTATTTTTCAAAGGCTTGCTCACATCTAGAAAAACCTTAATATGCATGTAACTCCTCTACATAAATATGTATTATTTAGGTCTACGCAAATAAAATTGGCAATGAAATTTTTAATAAGAATACCAAAAGATCACATTATTGACTATTTGCATGGTCAATCTTTAACTAACTTTGGTTTTGACTTTAATAATCAATTATGAACTACTAATATGTGTGTTCAAGTGTGTATTTTAGTTTGAACCAATGCCATGCTAAATAAGTTAAGTTATAAAGGTTAAATTATAGCTAAAACCCTTATTCAAGGATGCTTACGAGTAGGATCACAATTGTGAACATGCCCATAAGCTTTAAGAGATCAAAGAAAGCTAAAGAAGTTAAGTTTTTTAAGAAGACAAAACCCCCCAGTCTTGTCTCATGACCTTGAGGAGTCTTCAAGAGCAAGAGGCCTTTCAAGAGCAAGTTGTCACCTTAATATAGAATCCCTCACGAGCTCAATCATGATTGCGAGGAAGACCATCATAATTGTGATTAAGACATTCACGAACACGACAAGCCAATCCTAAGGCAAATCATGAGCTCCCTCATAATCATGAACATACCTTCACGATTGTAAATAAGGAAGTCTTAATTTTGATCATGTAAGCTTTCAAGAAGAGTATAAGTCCAAAACCCTTAACGGTCCCTCCTAACAACCATGAGGAGCTTTAGGAGTGACTCGGTGGTCCTATAATGACTAGAATCATACAATAATGGCTACTTTTTTAAGACTCATAATTATGAGCAATCTTCATTGCAAAAAATTGATGTGGAATTTAATGAAGATAGAGAAGCTTCAAATATTAAGTTCATCTCCAAAAATACATTTAATATGTTAAGAAGTTAGTTGGGTGTATTGATTTATGATATTATTACTTAGAATTCTTTTTACTCTCAAAGTTCTCTTTATAAACATTTACTGTAACACAACTCTTTTTAGAGATTAGGGTGAGTTAATGATATGATTCTTTCATCTACTTTTTTTTGGGTTATGAAGTGGGTAGTGAGGATCTCGACCATTAAAGTTTAAGTGTTAACCTAGCTAAAATGCTTGGATAATAGGTTTAAGAGTAAGTTTTTAGCAAAATTCTTATTTGTTGTAAGGTTTAGGGTGAGCCATTAAGAAAACCTTATAACAATCTTTAAGAATAAGATTGGAATGATTCAAAATTCTAATGTGCAAATAAGTAAGGTAATGGACTAGGATTGAGTTATAATCTAAACCAATATAAAGTAATTATCTCTTGATTGTGTTCTTGCTCTTACTCTTTTATTTAATCTTTCCATTTTCTTGTCACTTTTAAATTTTCCTCTTGGGCTTTTTTAGCCATCGTTTATACAAGCAACCTCAACGTTAAAATGAAGCATCTTCAACAGTTGATCTTGATGTATGTAATTTACTCATGTATTTTAAGTTGAATTTTAATGAGTTTTATATTAATTTTAGGTTAATAATAATTATTTTTAAAGAATTTAGGTTTAATTAGGAATAGTTTTTGGTTTAGAGTTTTAATTATGATTTTTACTATTATTGGTTAATTTTCATTATTTTCCACTTTTTATAGGTAATATAATAAAATATTTCTCAAAATTAAGGTTGAAATTGAGCATGGTCATGCTATAGGCATGTTACAGCCCCTTGTCACTCACTGGACTTAAAGGAGTTGGAAGCACATCCTGAGACCTGGCCATGTTGTGGCTCGTGTCCCTTTTTGCTGAATTTGAAGAATTTAAGAAGTTTCAGCACGGTTCAATGCATGGCCGTGTGCCAAGCCATATGCCTTTCTGAGTAAAAGACTAAATTGAGGCATGGTTGTGTTCAGGCCATGCTGGAAGGAACGAATTGAAGCACGACCATGTCAAGGTCATGCCAGATGAGAAAACTTCTCCTTGAGGATTTGGATTGAGAAATTCATAGGGGATTGTGATATAAGAAGGAATATTAAGAGTTTGTACATTATTATTAGAAACCAAAAAATTGTAAACAAGAGCTAAAGAAGGAGAATAAGAGTTAAAGATTTCAAGCATCCTCAAAATGAGTTTTTCTATTCTTCATCTTCATTCTATTGTTATTTATTTTATGTTTGTAGTTTGTCTTTGTTCCATTAAGGGCATGTGCAACTAAAACTTCTTTTTAGGGTTTAGAATTAGAGTATCTATCTAGGTTGTGATTGAATATATTTTTAGTTATTAAATTGATTTTTAGTTAATTTTATGTGTTGTGCTTATTTCTTGCTTTCATATTAAAATAATTTAATTGCATGTTTATGGGTAAATTAACAAATAAAAGTTAGGGGAATTTGCTAACTTAAAACTCATAGGACTTAGAATCATTTGACCACAGAAGTAGGCGAGCTCTTTTGGGATAAAATAATTATTAAGGAACTTAATGAGTTTTGATTAACCTTTGACCATAGGAGTAGATTAGATTTTAATCTTAATATTCTTAATTGAACTTGGAAGAGACATTAAATAATTTAAAACAATTACCCTTAACTAAATCAAAAGAAATAATAGCTAAGTTGTTAATGATTGATCTAGAATAGTGAAACAATATCCAAACTCTATGTTTTAATTAATTGGTTTTCTTTCATATTTTAGTTGTTTAAAATTTTATTATTAGTTTCTTTATAAATCACTCATTTAATTTTATTTGCTAGTTGGGAAAATAAGTAAAAACATTAGTAATCAATATTCAATCCTCGTGGGAATGATAGCTATTTATACTACAATTTACAATACGTGCACTTATAGGTTTTGAGAACAACAGATCTTTAGTAGTTAACTATTTGGTTATAAGAATTTGGTTGTCAAAGGTCCACGGTCCTCCTTCCATGATGCAAATAATATCTAGTTCATGGAAAAAAAATAGAAAAAGCATTATATCACTTAGATCTTTAGCACATGCTCCTTTCACCAAACACCAAATGAATGCCAAATGTACTTTTCATAGCTAGAAATTAATAAGATGAATAGATAAGAACCATAATACAAAATGATATTTAGAATCCCCCATGTTAGCAAAATCATTCTTTCCTTCAATCACTAGCTCCCTATACTCAATAGAGATATATACACATTGTTGTTCTAGATCATCCCGACACTACAAACATCTCTCATTGTCATGTTATGAATTATTAAGAATAAAATCAATCTAGATAGGAATGTTATAATCCATTAAACTTGTTAGCTAACAAGATAAACAAAACTCTTTAAAAGACAAGACTAAGAGATATTTTTCAACATATTGTTAATAATAGATTTGAATTGTGTAAATTATTTAATTGCTATACTTTTATAAATTATTTATGCTACATTTTGGATGCAAATGATGAATTTGATTTAAATTTTGGTCGAATGCCTACTTTCACCCCTAAATTATACCACTTTTTAACCTATGTCACCTCTCCACTTTTATTTTAAACTAATGTAAAATTCATCTTCTATTTTAGACCTATAAGTATTTTTGAAAATTAAAAGGAAATTAAACAAGAATGAGTAGGAATTAAGAGTAGAGAAAATAAGAATACAAGTAATTAAGGAGTTCAGATTCTCAACAATCCTACGTCTCCACCTAACTCTCCCAAGTTAGGATTTTTGAACACCTCAATCTATTTACTTAGATTGATTCTTAAAACTTGAGTTTTGGGCTTAACTCAAACCTTACAAACAAGAGTTTCAAGGCTCACTCTTAAACCACACAAACAAGAGTTTTTGAGGCTCACTCTAAAACTGAGTTCCCAAGTGTTTTGATGGACAAAATCTTAAACCAATTCTTTTAGAAATAAATCTCACTTCCCTTCTAGTCTATCCCAAGACTTAGTAGAAATTATATTTCTAACACATAACTAACTCTCACAAGAGTTAATGAAACTAAGAATGAAAATTTTAGAGTTTGAGAGCTTTGATAAATGCTAAGATAGAGAATTATAATAAGCAAGTATCTTAACTTCAATTTAGCTCCAGGAGTAGTTTATATAGATAAACAACTCAAAAATATAGTTGTTGGAAGCATTGATTATGTCTCCAAAGTCTTCCAAATATTCTTAAGTGTTTTCAAACTTTTATGGCTTAAACGCCGCTCACGGTCGTGAGAGGAGTGTCCTGGCTCGTGTGGGTCAAGTTTAGTAATCGTTTAGTTTGAAAATGCTTGTTTTTGCCCGTTGTGAGCTGTCTAGATTGCCTCACGAGCTGCTCACGACTGTGAGGGCAGCTCATGAGTGGCTCTATCCAAATTAGTTGAAACGGCTCAAAATGGGCACCAACTGGGGACAGTTGTGACCAGCTCATGATCAAACACCTGTAAGTCCAAAATTTGATTTTTCTTGGCTCCTTTTACATTGATTAACTTAGTCACTTGCATTGGTTCATGTACTTCATAAAATACATGTTAAATACTTTTTTTAAAGGGTATTTTATATCTTCAAAGTTTTAAACAATTTAAATTAAGTTTTTACACACTTAAATGAAATTATTAGCAACTTAAATTGTTTGTCAAAGTCAAAATTAGGAGTTTGATCATGCAAACGGGCAACAAGAGAATTTTTTAATGAATGTATTACAGTTGATGTCTTCTATTTTTTATTTTATTTTGATCACAATAATTTGTCTTTTAATATATCATAATATTAATATTTACATAATAAATTAGAATTCAAAAATTCATTTTAAACTCAAAAATATTGTTAATTTTAATTTTCATTTTACTAAGTTGTTTATTTTTAATAATTTATAAATTCAAAACACAAATATTAATTTCAAAAAATTTTCAAATAAAATAAAAAATGACATTTTAAATTTTTATCACTTTTAGATAAAATATATTATTAAAATATTATTTTTAGCGTTATAATTGTTTCATGTTAATTTAAAATTTATTATATTAATCATATTCAATAAACATTATATATAGAAAATGTAATATAACAGAGCATAAAAATCTTGACCTTTTTCATATTAATATATCAAATTATTCTGATATAATTTTAATTATATAAAGAATTATTAGTGATATATTTTTTAATTTTTTTATAAAAATCTAGCAAAATATCATAATGATATATTTATAAATATACAATTGATTACATAAAAAAAGTAATGTTATATTAAAATAAAATAGAATCTTAAAATATATTAAAATCAATCATTTTATTTGTTTAAAGTTTCACATTAGATCACTAAAATATATGGGTGTAATCGAGTTAACGCAACTTACAAACTACTTGAGATCAACTCAGAAAAAATTCAAAATCGACTTGATTATTATCGAGTCGAGTTTAAGCCCGAACTACTCAAATAAGCTGTCAAGTTGAGTTTGAAATCCTTATTATTTGACTCGATAGACTCGCAATCTTAATTAAGTCTAATTGAGTTTATGCATATTAATCATTTTATCCATTTGTTAAAATATAATTACAAAATATCTTATTGAACCAAGTCGATTCAAATATTTTAAAATTTTATATAACTAATTGAATCAAGTCGAATCTAGTTCGAGTTCAAAAAAAAAAACTTGATTGAGTTTGAATTGAGTTCAAGCTTTAAATTTGAGAGTTAAGTCAAACTCAATTCCCTGCTTGCATTCTATTATCCCATATCTCTTATTTTTTAATTTTTTTATATTTATTTTTTATTATTAGTATGTTTTATTTTTTTATTTTTTCAAAATATCATGATTATTTTTAAAAATATCATAATATAATTTTAAAATATCACAGCTTTGCATTAAAATATCATAATTTATTTTTAAAATATTATTTTTTTAAAAATATCATAAATAAGTAATTTTTCTTAAAAATATTATGATAAATTTAATTTATCAATCAATTAAAATATATCAGGCCAATAGCTAACTTTGACGTGCTATATATATATATATATATATATATATATATATATATATAGTGGGTTCTTTTGCTTTTGGTTGTGTTTATGTGCCTCCTCTTTATGGAAAAAAAAAAATCTCTTTGCGTTTTTTGTTTTTATTTTTAAATATTTCTACCAGTCTTCATTTACTTGAAATTATTAGTTGTGCGCCCTTTAAAAAAAAAAAACTAAAGTGCTAGTTAATTATTATTAGAGTATGTTTATTTGGTAAAAAATAAGGGTGAGAATTAGAATTTGAATGGATGACTATAATTTTTAGTATTTGGTTGGCTAAATTAATATGGAAATGTGAATGTAATTACCACATCAATGGAAATCACCATTTCTCTCTTTTTCTTAAGAAATGACTTTTGATTCCATTAAAAATCAAGTCAAATTAATTATAAATTAGTCAAATATTTAAATATTAATATTTATTTTTTAAAAATTTATAAATAAAACATATAAATTAATAAAAATATGCATTAAATTTTTTGAATAAAAATATTTATGCAATGTAAATAATTTTTATAATAAATATTTTAAAAATATTTTATAATACATAATTATAATATTAATTTTTAAGATATAAAAATAATTATAATGTTAATTTTTTATATAAAAAATACTTATTAAAATTATTTTTTAATAAAAAAAATTTTAGTTGTTAAATGATATTTGATTCTCATTTCTATTACCATTCTCTAATAAAACCAAACACATTCTTCAAATTTTTATGCTCTTTTCCCAGTCCTTCCCATTCTGATTCCAATTCTGGAGTACAAGTTAAATGCCTCCTTAGATTCTGAACGGCAATTAGTAAGAGTAGTCACGGTTGAATTTGGTGCGATTTTAAGAAAATCGAATCGCTAACTAAAAATGTATAGTTATGTATTTTTTATCAGAATAAATATTTAATAAAATTTATCAATGTTACTTTATTTTAAAATTATTTATTTTTTATATATTTATTTGATTTTTTAGATGAATATGATCTTAACAACCTAATCAAATTAACTCTTTATTTAATTCAATTCCATTAAAAAAATTCATTTTATTTCCGAATGAATTTTAAATTCATTTGAACCAAACATATTTTATCAATAAGAATGGATTTAATATTAAGCAATTTCAAAAAATTTAAAAATTAAAATTGGAAATGAATTTTACAAATTTTTTATTTAAAATTAACACACTCACTTGGATTTGCAAATGAATTTTACAAAATTTTATGAAATTCATTTGAACCAAACATACTTTAAGTGTAAAAATGAATAATATAAAATAAAATTGATGAAGAATTATATTTTATTTTATATATCAATGGATATAAAAATTTTAAATTTATATAATAAAAGTAAAGGTTTTGGCGGTCTAACCATTTTTGAAATTTTAAATTTAAAATAATTAAACAATAAAAGGCATTAGCAATATTTTATTGGCTCCTCTTACTGATGTAGAGATCAGAGCTACCACTTTTCAAATAGGGCCTTTTAAAGCATCATGTCCATATGGACTCTAAGGACTATTTTTTTTAGAAATTCTGGAATATTGTTGGAGGATCTGTGGGTAATGTTGTCCAACACTTCTTTACTACAAGTTTTTTTTTTTAACAACTAAAAATTTCTTTCAAGATCAAGAGAATACAGCTTGAGTGTTACAATCAATATATGCCTGAACTAGCTGATGAAGAGACGGGTGGACCAAAAAACCCTGGTCTAACATAATCAAACTATTGTTATTTTTAGCTAACCAATCCGCTACCTTGTTAACTTCTCTAGGAATGTAAACAATCGATACACTTAGTCTTTAGGCCAAAAGGAGCTTGATGTCCTATATTACTGCTTTGACTTCCCAAGGTGGAGGGTTTGAAGAATTGTTAAACAAGTTCACAACTTTAAGGCAATCGATCTTAATAGTACAATTGTGATTTGTATTGATAGCATAGAGAATGGCTTCCCTTATTACCATTGCTTTTGCTTGAAAAGTTGAGTGACTATGAGCTGACTTTGTTGATATGTGGATGATCTGGCCTCTGAAGTTTATACAAATGAGGGCTTGTTTGCTTTTGAGAGTCTTTTAGCAAAAGGAGGCATCATAATTTATTTTCCAAGTGCCCTACTGAGGTGCTTTCTAAGTAGCTATTCTTCTTTGGCTTTGTGATCCTACTACTGTGTTGGCATTGTGATCCTGCTACTGTGTTGGCATTGGTCACTCTAGATTTTGAGCTTAGTTGTTTATTCCACCAGTCTTGAATTCTTAATATTATATGTAGAGGTTACTCCTGCTTTCCATCGAAAATCCAATAATTTCTGTCCTTCCAAATATGCCAGCAAATCTCTGCTATAAGGTTAATAAGATCTTTACTTCCTATTGAGAGAAACATTTATCTTATTGCTTCCCATCAATTAGAGAAAGAGCTTAAACTCGTTTCATTTGGTATATAACCAACAGGACTTTCATACCATATTAGTCTTGAGTAACCACAGAGGAAGAGAAGGTGTTCAGGAGATTCTGGATATTTCCCACATCTCTGACAAAGAGGAGAGTTTTTGCTGCCTCTAGTTGATAGGTTTTCACCTGTAGGGATGGCATTTTTTGTGTACCTCCAAACAAAGTTTTTTTTTTTTGGACGAATAGATAGGGACCAAATTGAATCCCACAGCTTGGAGTGAATTCTTGCCGAAGATGAAGGAGTTGGAAAGGGCCTATTCAGCTAATGCTTAAGCAGGTAATATGCTAATTTCACTGAGTATGTGCCTGTCTTTTTATGGGGCCAAACCAAGCAGTCTTAACCCTGCTCTCTACTTGTTGATATACATTAAATGGTCATCGCTTCCTTTATTGTAAACATCTGTTGTAATAAGTTTGTATTCCACTGGCCCGAATGTTGATTTAATAAGTCCTTAACGAGGTGCAAATTACAACCTTCTAGCCATTGAGTGCAAAGGCGATAGCCTGAAAGTGAGGGTATCCAATAGTCAGACCATATGTTCATATCAACACTTGTATTGACACTCCATCGACTACCCTCTTTAAGTAACTCTCTCTCATACAATATACTACTTTATATCCAAGATGGTCTTGAACCTTGCTTGGAGTTGAGAAAAGCAGTGAAAGGGTAGTATATACCTTTTAAAACTTTGGAGCAAAGAGATTCCAGGGATTGGATGAACCTCCAACCCATTTTACCAAAAAGATCTTTATTGAATAACTCAAGTTCCCTAAATCCCATACCTCAACTTTTCTTTGATTGTGTCATTTCACTCCATCTCACCCAATGGATTTTTTTTTCATAAGGGTTCTGTTACCACCAAAAGCTCCTAATTGTTTTTTTAATCTCATTAACCACACTTGCAGGCAGTATAAAAACTAACATTACATAAGTGGGGAGAGCTTGAATCACCGCCTTTATCATCACCTCTCGGCCGGCTTGGGACAGAAATTTACTTCGCTAAGACTAGATCTTTTCTTTTGTTTTTTCTATCAAGAAATTACATAATTGGCTCTTGGATTTCACCCAATCCAACGGAATGCCCAAGTATCTTGTTGCATATTTTGATTCCTACTTTGGAAAAGCTCATATATTTACTATTTGATCTCCCTAGCAATGTTTTTGCTAAAGAAAATCTCATACTTTTACAAATTTATGCACTGCCCTAACTCCATCAAGAAGTCATCAAGAATAGATTTTAACGTGTCCACTTCTTCACAGTTAGCTTCACCAAATATAATGGAATCATCGACAAAGAAAGAGTGAGTTATACGAGGGCAGTAGCTAGATAATTAGATGCCTTTGAGAGAGTCGTATCTTTAGTGCCATAGAAGAAATCTTGAAAGAGCTTCAGCTGCTAAAATGAAGAGGTATGGAGATAATGGATTTCCTTGCCGGAGACTGCAGTAGGGATCAAAAAATTCTGAGTTACTACCATTTATAGCTATTGAGAATTTGACTGTTATGACACATTTTGCACCCAAGATGTCCATTTCTCGTTGAAACCTAGTTTTTGTAGAATTGATAATAGAAAACCAATTGAAGGCTTTTTTAAAATCTAACTTCATTGCAAAATAACCTTTATTCCCTTGAATTTATTCTTCAACTTCATGGTTAAAAATGATATTGTCTTGGATATTCCTACCCTTAACAAATGCCTATTGGTTTTCTAAAACAATTTGAAGCAAGAGAGCCTTTAGCTTATGGAGAAAATTTTTGAGAGATAGTGTTATTAAAGGGTTTAAAATTAATAGGCTATGCCCTCTACTTACTCACATATTGTTTGCTGATGATACTCTTATTTTTGGGAGACTGGAGTTAGATGAGGTCAAAAATATTTGACAAGTGGTTACTAGTTATTGTAAAGCTTCAGAGTAGTGTATAGTTATGAATAAGTCTTGTATTTGCTTTAGTAATAAAATTTCTGGGATTGCTAAAGATTAAGTAGCAAATTTGTTTGGAATTTATAATAATAAAACTACCGATAATTATTTAGTTTTACCAGCTTTGTGGGGAAAGTCTAAGCAAAAAGCTCTTTAGTTTTTAACATATAATATCATTAATAGAGCTTTATTATGGAAGCATAAACTCTTGTCTCATGCTAGTAGAGAAGTCATGTTGAAGGTAGTATTGACTGCTTTACCTATGTATACTATGGCATGTTTAAAATTTCCAAAAAGTTTTTGTGACTAGATTTATTTAGTTTTTTCAAAATTCTAGTGGGGAATGATGTGTGAAAGAGGGGTTTTCACATGGCTAGATGGGAAATCTTAACTAAATCAAAGTTTAAAAGGGGTTTGTGTTTTAAAGATATTGGAAAGTTCAATGTAGCCTTGTTAGCAAAACATGTTTGGAGGTTAATGTTTAATCCGGATACTCTATGGGCCAGAATATTAAAAGCTATCTATTTTCTAGCTACTCTTTTTTGCAAGCTAAATTAGATAACAAACCTTTTTAGGGTTAGACCAGTTTAATTCAAGCTAGAGACAGAGTTAAAGCTGGTTTTAGATATAATATAGGCAATGGTCAGGATGTGTGTATATGGAATGATACTTGGATTTCGAAGGCTCCTAACTTTAAAATTACAACACAGAGGCCCAAAATACTCAAGCTTTATTGATTACAAATTTAATCAATTTTAGACATAGAGAGTGGAATTTTAATTTGATTAGGAGTTTGTTTAATCCTATGGATGTGCAAAGAATTTTAAAAATCCCTATTGGTGATAGGTTAGTTCAAGATAAGATAATTTGGCACTATGATAATTCTGGCAAAATATCTGTAAGATCAACTTATAGATATCTTTGCAATATCGAGTCTCAAAATGCGGATACTAATTTGGGGGAATATAAGGATGTATGAAAATCTTTATGGAAGAATAAAGTGTGTCCAAAGGTAACTCGTGTAAGTTTATTAATTAAACACTGTAGGTTCATCACTTTTACTCTGGTTCATTATTCTATATAGATTCATTAGTTAGATACCGTACGTTCATTAATTAATTCATGTAGGTTCATCATTTTTAAATGCTCAGGTTCATCTTTTTGTGTCTTTCACAATCCAAGCTCCATTTTTTTTGATATCTTTTTTTTTTTCTCCAGCCTTATTTGCATTACTAACTGAAAAAAAAAAAAGAAAATAGAATCAAATGCAGAAAAATAGACTTTATTTGGATCGAAAACTAAATCAAAAACAAAAATACAGGTAAAAAATAGTTTTTACTTGAATTCAAAGAAAAATCCACAATTGTATTCTCACAAACTTCATAAGAAACAATAAAAAAATACAAATAAAAAGTAAATTCATAAATATATCACATAATCAAAACAACAAAAATAAAAACATAAGAATACAGAATAAAAAAAAGTATTTTTACCTGGATGTTTTGAATGTGATTCGAGAATAAAAATGCATAAATCTTTAAATCTGATTTGAAAGAGATAAAAAAAAATGGAGGCCATCAATGGTGAGAAAAGAAGAATAAGAACAAAAACAAAAAGACGCTAGAAAAAGGAAGAAGAAGAAAAAGAAAGAGAGATGCACAAAAAAAAAAGAAGAAAAAAGAGAAACGCCATGCACAAAGAAAGAAAGAGAGAGACTGCTAATATTTTGAGATTTAGCGTGTGAAATTTTCAAAATCTAAATAAAAACACACTATATTTATAAAGAAATACATATAGCATAATAGATAGAGGTTCATGATAATTTGCCTAATCATTTTGCCTTGTAATTTGTGTATAAAGATGTGAAATGAGGTCATGCCCATGGCTCATGACCCATGGTGTTGTAAAATCCAGCCAGTCTTTCTAAGGGCGTTTGATTTAAGTAATTGAAATAATTAATAAAGTTTTTTTAATATCAATTTTAAAATTGATAATTATAGTTATTTTTATTAAAAAAATTATGAATTTAATAAATGTTATTTTGAAGTTTTTCTTATTAGTTGATAGTTCATTTATATTTATTTAAATTATTTTATTTTTATTAAAAATAATTAATAATAAATAATAAATAAATTCATTTAAATTAAACGTGTGTCATCCATTTTTTATACTTCATCATCAAATAAGTATTATTTTAAATTATAATTAATAACTGCATAATTATAGTATTTATACTAATAATTATTTTTATAAATTATATAATAATATTTACATTTTAAAATTTATTTTTAAATAATTTCTATTATTAATTTTAATAATATATAATAAAAAATAAAAAATTCTTATTTATTAATATATACTATTTTAAAATAATTTACATCACTATAACTAAAAATATTATAACAAACATATATTTAACCGTTAAATATTTTTATCAGCTATCAGTAAGGTCCCACGGAAAAAAGAATGGATGCCAGCAGCATCAACACTTTGTTGAAGCATGAGTTAGCCGTTAGGCGTGCTATTGAATATTGAGTATTGATTACTAAAGCTCACGCTAATGTGCGACACTACTTGCTCCTCCATTCGATTTCATTAACAAATTACAACCCCAATATCTATCTATAAACGCTCAATTTCTCTTTGCGTCTTGTGTTGTGTTTCTCTTCAAAAATGGCGGATTTTGGGTACTTTTCAGACACAGATGATTCAGCAGTGGAGGAACTCATTTCCCAAATGAAAGACCTCTCTGTTCTCGAACAAGTCTCTAAAATCAATTCTTCTTGCTTTACTGATTCACTTCTCCCCACTGATTTAGATACCCGATTTCAAAAACTCAAATCCTTCAGTAGTTCAAAGCCTCACTTCAATTGCGCCTCACCTGATGAAGAAAAAACAGTTCACTGCTCTGTTTCTGATGATGAAAACCCAGATGAGAAAGGAGGCTCTTTGAGAGATGAAGTAGATATTTTCTCGGATGCCAAACAAAACCCAGATGGGAAAAAGTGTTTGAAGAAGAAAGATAATAGTAATAATGAACATGGGTCTAACGATTCTTCTTTGGGTTCAGCATCAAAATCAATATCTGGGTCATTCGGTTCTCCTTTGGGGTCGTCAAAATCATCTATGGATTCACCTCCTCGGAAGACTGGTTGCTTTTGGTGTTCTCCAAAGAAGGTTTCCAAGAAAAACAAGAAGGAAAATTTGAAAATGGATTGGGGTAATACCAAGGATGAGTGTGAGTATGCTGATGGTGATGGTGATGGTGAGTTCTTATCGGTCTTGAACAGTTTTTCACCGAAAGAACAAGAGAAGATACTAAAGAAGGCAATGAAGGAGGAACATAAGATAAGTAAAGAGGCAGAGAAGATTGTGAAGTGGGCAAAACAGGCTTCAAACAGGATCAGTTTTCATGGCAAAAGTAGTAGTGATGATGATGATGATGGCAAGAAAAAAAAATTTTGAACAATAACAATCTTACGTTACACTAATATAAAATTAGTAATAACAATTATATGATCTTTGTCTTGTGTGCTACAAAAAAAAAAAGGATGTCATGAGTAATGCTATTATTGTTTGTTAATGGGTTTTGGTTGGAGGAGTGGCTGATTGATTGCAAATAAGCACTAAAAACGAACAAGTGGAAAGCAAGCGTTATATATGTATTCTATTCAGAACTCATTATTATATAATTTTAAAATAATTATGCTAAAAATAATAAATAATACTGTAAATATAATTCGAATTCATTTGGTTACTCAAGTAATTTGGTTCAACTCCAGGGAATTGCTTTCAAATTAATTTTAAAAGAACTGGGTCTGGGTTGGCTTGAACTAAATGAGAATAACCTTACAGTGCCTTAGGAATCTATGAGAGTGAGACGGTGCGTTTTGGTTGTTGTTGGAAAAGTTGATTGAGAATAAGGCACGTGGGTGTCTGAGCTTGTGTCTGTTTCTCAACAAAGGTCAAAACTTTTCTTCCGTTATTCTCAATTAACATTACAGTTTTCTTTTTTTTTTTTGGGTTCTTTTGCTTGTGTTACCTGTAAAAGCCGAAACCGATAAAAAAAAGTTGGGAAATTTCTTGATTGATTTCAAGAAAGTTGCTTGTTTTTTTCTCTTCTAACACCCAGGAAATTGATTGGATTGAATTGGGTTAGCCACTGTTCTTTCTGGGTACTACTGTTACTTATGCAAGAAACAGAGTTTGTGTTTTGACATGGAAGCCATAAAGAAGCAGGCTGCTAGGCTCAGAGAGCAAGTTGCAAAGCAGCAACAAGTCAGTTCTTCTTCACCTCTTTTTTACTGTTCCTAAAATATCTCCACTTTTTTCCCTTATTCTGTTTGATGAATAATCATTTATCTGAAGTATTTTGTATCTGTGGTGTTGGTTATGCAGTCACAAGATAGATATTTTTTTTTGTTGAATAGAAGTGAAAGTGATTTTTTTTTCTTTGGCCTTCGATTTCTCCTTTCGTTTTAGTTTCAATAAGTTGCAAAGTTCCCAACTTTTGTTTTTCCCCAATTTTTAGTTATGAGCAATGCTTCATTTTCTTTGTTTTGGTAAATTTGTGGAAAATGTTTTTTTTTTTTGTGTCAAAGTTCTCAAAACTTACATAATTGGTGTTATTTGAAATTGAAGAATTTATCTATACTCAACTCAACTCAACATAATCTCAAATTAATTGGGGTTGGCTATATGAATTCTGTTTCTCCATTTCGCACAATTATGAACAACATTCAAATATATGACAAATCCCCTTACCTACTATGCCAATGCTGGAATATGATGGATCGAGCAACTTAGCATACTAATGCGCTTTGGATGAATATATGGTTTGAAGCTTAATTGGCCTTTGTGCTTCAGTTGGTTTTATAAAGAATCAGTGTAGGTGCTAATTGAAGTGAAGAAAAGAGAGAGGCTAATGTTTGTTCAGTTGGTGTATTTGGCTAGAAGTAGGAAGCAAGAAACAGAAAGAGATGACGTGAGAGACTGTTTAGACATCCATCCTAAATCATCCAAATTAATGTTAACTCTATTGTTTGTTCAAATATTGACTTATAACTTCTACACGGGAAATTGCCTAATAATTGTTGAATATATGAAAAACAAACAAATTCTGAAAAGAAGAAAATCTCTAATAAGACATAACAATTCTTTCAACAATAATATCTCTATATTTTGTGAACGATAATACTTCTCTATCTAATGAAGAAATGTCCTAGTTAGCGATTTAAAAAACGGGGGCCTAAAATATAAAAAATGCAACAAATATGTTAAAGTAACTGTTCAGTTTCTTTTTTCTTCATTGTGTTATATTGTCGAGAACCTTTTTTTTTTGTCTATAAAAATTGAAGACTACATTTAAATACAGCAAAATTGAACTAACCTGAGAATTTAGACAAGGACCAAAATGTGCCTGTGTTTCATGTTATAATCAACTGAAGTATTTAAGCTGTTAGTTGGTGACGTCCATTTATTATATAGTATTGGGACTCTTCCCCACTTGCCGCTTCTGTGTGCTCCTGACATTGCCAATGCTTATGGTGGCTGCCCCAACTTCTTGGACTCACTTCTTTGCAAGCATCTGTCTGTAAAATGTGGGAATTGTTGCTCTGTTGACACCACTTCTGTGTCCCTATTGCTTCTGCAGGATGCTTTACATCCTTGTCCAATGCAGTGGATTGCCTAACTCCTTTCTTTTTATTGAAGGTTCATTAGGGAGAAGTTAGATGTTAATAGATAGTTAACATGATAAGATTATTACTGTTGTCAGTGTCTGTGTCATTTCATCCATACCTCAACTCAATCCTTGATATTCATCATTTTGCAGGCAGTATTGAAACATTTGGGACATTTTGGTAATGATGCAGCTATCATTGACGAAGCTGAATTTCAGTGTTATCAACAGATTCAAAATCTATGCAATTCCACGAGAGCAGCTAAGGTACAGTAATTTGATATGATTTTTGTTTATCATACTACAACATTTTCAAGATTCAGGTATCTTTTCTTTGATCTGATACAATGGCATTCAATTTGTCAACTATTGTGAATATATCTAAAATTGTAAGCTATATCTTTTCTGTTGAGATGATGGTTTAATCTTACCAAATTTACAAATATCTTATGTTCCACAGCATTTTCAAAAGAACGTTGTTCGTGGAATCGAAGGTTTTTTATCTGCAAGTTCAAAGCAAATAGAGATAGGTAAGTATATGCTGTTCTTTTCTGGCATTAATTTCCTTCACAATGCTAATTTGTGAAAGTTCATCTAAATTATTTTAGCAAGAAAATTGGCTGAAGATTGTTGCAAATATGGAGCTGATACTCAAACAACAAATCTTCATGTTGCAAGAGCTGTTCTTCAATTTGGGACCTCACATAATTTAATGGAAAATGAGAGGGAAACTCTACATGGAATACTGGGTGATCAGGTGAAATTATGCATTTGTTTCGGTTGTCTTGCAAAGTTTGGATATTAGCTCAATATTTATTCCTTAGGAATCCATGTCATGAAGGTAAAGCATTACAATTACTTCATTAATAGGATATACATATGACTTATATATGTATCTGTAAATATATGACTCTACATGTCTGATACATGTATACAAGTCTATAATTTCCTTGACTATTTTTACGCTGTGCAGAGGGGTTATATCCTATGTCCTTTCCCCTACCATCCTTTAGTTCCCCCATCCTCACAACCCTTTGCATTGGCGAGTAAAGTACACATTAATCCACTTCGAGTTATGTAAGTTCTAATTAGGTTTAATGGTTGCTAAAATGAACTTCTCTTTTCTAAAATGTAGAGATGAACCTTCATTTTTTATTTCTATTTTCAATAGTCCTTTCAATTGACTCCTCAAGGCTAAAACTATTAGAAATGTTAGAAGTTACTTCTAATGGTGTTAAGAATAGTTTTTTTTAATCATTTTAATTCAGTCCAAAAAATATTAAAAAAGTTTTGGAAGTTAGTCCTAAGAAAATCTGCCGCGCCTGCATGGCAAAAGCTATCACCGAGTGCTTATATGTAGTGCACAGCAGCTTGCTTTATAACTTTTTTCCCAATCTCTTGCTTTTTTTCCCCTGCTTTCTCTTCTCATTTTGCTATAGAAAACATGACACACAGCAATCCTCTGTGACCTACCACTCCAAAACTTACAAGCTGTCCCACCACGACACCCATGAGATGACACCAAGTTTTACCACCATGATCTTTAACAGATACAACTGCATAAATATCAGATCTCCATTTTGTAGCTTATTCTAACGAGAAATTTTTTGGTGAAAAACAAGGATTTAGTGAAAGGAACTATTGATTGAATTAAGCCTAATATCATTAGATTTAGGGAAGTCATTAAATACTTCTGATATTTTTAGGAATAAATTGTGGAAAAAATGGTTTTAGTTAGTCCAAATGTCTTAACAATTGGATGTGGACTATTGTTTAAAAATTTGATGGATTAACGGCCCTTTACAAGATTGGATTAAGATGTACCTTAATCCTGGAAAAATTCAATCTATTAATGTCCCTACGTGCTAGAATTTAGCATTCAGAATGAGTTACTATATAAGATGGTTATTGATGTTATGAATAAACTAATGTTATGATAGCATGCAGAGAAAATAAAAATGCATAAGTTGTTCATTTGAGTTATAGTTTTACTGTTATTTTTTGCTGCCAATAATGAACCATTCTATTTTCTTTACATATGTTAGTAATGTTGCTACGAATCATTGACGGGAGAAATTACACGGTGCATCTGCTGTCACACTTTAATGTGCAACAACACAATAAAATTAACCCACAAATTAGTTTCAGTTGAGAGAGAAATTTGAATTAAAATTATGTGGTTATTGTGCATATCAGTGGTGTGATTGGATAAAATATTTTCTCCAATAGCGGGGGATTAGGAATGTTTACTGTCAGTTGTCATTTCAGAGAAAAAAGTTTTTCAGTTATTTTTTAAGTTTCTAATTTTGTTATAGGTTTTTGATATTTAGGTTTCTCAGCCTCTCCGAGAAATGATAACTGGAGCTCCTCTGGAGGATGCTCGCCATTTAACCCACCGTTATGAAAAAATGCGCCAAGAGGTTGAAGCCCAGGTAATTTTTTTATTTCACATGGGTGTCTGGTTATGTGAGAACTGCAGTAGAATTACAGCTGTATTTTATTAGGGAGCTGAGGTATTGAGGCGTCAATCGAAGACCAGGGAATCTGATATATCTGCAGAGACTTGCATGAAGCTTCGAAATGCAGAAGCAAGACTGACAGAGCTTAAATCTACAATAAAGGCACTTGGGAAAGAAGCAACTGTTGCCATGTTGTCAGTTGAAAATCAGCAGCAACAGATTACTGTTCAGCGCCTATTTACTATGGTACTCCTAATTACTCCTTTTACTCCTTTGCATGTGCGTTTGTGATCAATGTTTCTGCCTGCCTTTGCTTGGTTGCGTGGTTCATAGAAAGAATGACTGGAAACCAGAACGTTCATTAGAGACTAAGTCATTTTTGTAAATTTCCATCAATGTTTTCTTCTAGTTTCATTATTTTATAGTTGCATTTTTCTCACTAGTTTCATTATTTTTTATTTAATTGATAAAATATTATTATTATTGTTGTTGTTCTTATTAATAATTTTTCAGTTTTAACATCTAATATCTCAAATCAAATTAACATTGGAAAATTAAAATTTTAGGTAAAAAGTTGAAAAACGGGCAAAGATAAATTACTAGGCCTTATAGGAAATCCTTGGTTCTTTTTTTTTTTTGAAAGAGGAAATCCTTGATTCTTGAAACAGTGATAATTCTGTAGATGCTGGACTGCTAGCTAATTAACTTAAATGACTTAAGAGTCTGTAACAGCTAAGAAACATATTCTATAACATTAGAATATTTCCTTCATGTAGCCTATACCTTAATTAGAAGTTTTTAAATCCTCATTTGTGTTTTGTTGAGCTCCTTTGGGTTTTTTCATTTTATGTGCTGCCCTACCACTTTGAAAACTTTTTCCTTAAAAATTATCTGTGGTTTTACATACTTCTTTCCTAATAATTTTTTCCATTTTCCCTTTACCAGCCTTTCTAGTCATTGTTTAATGTGCTTTGATATCCTTTCCTCCTTATCTTCTGATCAAATGAGCATAGGGTGTTGGTTTCCTAATAACTTATCCTTCTTTCTTTTTACTTCACTTTTCAGCCTTTCAAGGGTAAGGTACTTGTCCTTAATCAATGAAAAAAAAAACACAAGTGAAAAAGGGGAAATAACCATCCTTTCCGGGTGCTTTAACCCTTTAAATGTAGAACACAGCCTTTTGTCAAAGGAAAGTCCATTACCCCAAACTGATGTGTTTGAAGATCAGCTATTCTTTACACCAAACAAAAACATTCTGCATCAAAATCTCTTGGCTTAATGATGTGGAGAAGAGCTCTAGCAGAACTAGTATTTTTGTTTGTTTGTTTGGTTTAGTGAGGGGTCCAACAGGGCATGATCTGTGGGCTACACAACCAAGGATAGCCCCCCCTTTGTACAAACCTCTCACATAAAGGTGATCAACTCAAGACCTTCCTAATGATATGAGGAGATCAATCAAGCTAAGCCTCTTTGGCAAAGCCTATATATATATATATCCCATTGTTTTTGCATGGTATGGAAACATCATCTGTCTTGTCTGTTATGATGAAAGTGATTCCTTAAGCTCATGGTAGACCTGTTTAAAACATAGCATTCTTGGCTTTATTATTTGATAATTGCTTAACATTATTTTCCTGCCAAACGATATTTGGATAAGGTACATGTTTGTTTGCTTTTTAGCATATTAACTTAAAACAAAATTATTTTTCAGGTAGATGCTGAGAGATGTTATCATCAACATGTTCTTGCTATTTTAGATAAGTTACAAGCTGAGGTTTGTAAACATGGACCTTAGCTCTTCAATTTCTGTCTTTTATACATATAGTACTCCACCTGAGTTTTTTTTTTTTTCCTTTTTTCTTTTGGTCTTTGGATTACCAAATTGCATTACCTTTGTATCAGAAAGATTGTGACTGATGCAATCACATGTTTATTATTGGATTTAGATGATGTTGGAGGAGCAATTAAATGATCCTTCATCACAATCAATGACAGTCCACCAAGATATGAATGCCCAATCCCCACCTGTGCATCAGGATGCTACTTCAAATGGATCTGATGTGAATGCTACTTCAAATGGATCCGATGTGAATGCTACTTCAAATGGATCTGATAATCACATGCATAATCAAAAGGACGCATATTTTATAGGAAAGGTAAGAATTTAGTTTTTTTTTTTTTTTTGTATCTTTGTTTTCTTCTTTGAGATTCCTACCTGCCATCATGGGAAAAGAAAAGAAATGGATTAAATTCAATTTTCTCTTTGAAATCATTTACTGTTCTTGATTGTACCTGCACCATCCATGGGACTTGTGCATCTACTTGTACTCTCATGATGCTGCATTCCTCCTGTTGTTAAAGTTGATATGTTATACTTGCTATTGATGCAACTTTTTCTGCAAAATGATTACCATTATATACTATCATGGAAGCAAGCATCTATGTTTTGTACTTTTGGTCATATTCACAATTTTGGTTTATTTTCCTGTTGTCAATGTCGATATGTTCGTGCCAACTTTGTGAGTCACTTAGACATCATACAAATTATACTAAATTAATAGGAATTTTGTTGGTTGTGGTATCTGGTGCTGAAGTTTTATTGTTGAACAAGTGGATAATTGCATTTACTGAATATGCTCTATGTTACTATTTAAACCCTATTATTTGAAATGCAACAATTCAATTTTTTATCATTGTAGAATTTCAATTTGAACTATTTTTTTTTCTTTAGTACTCTCTCTCAACCTCTTTTTTGTTCAACAAATTGGCTTGGGATTAATTACTTGGATGATTAGATTTGATTCAACACATTGATTGCTCAAAATGGTCTAAAATTATGTAAGAAATTTTTGGGAGAACTTTTTCGTTCAAGATTATTTTGTTTAATCTATAACTTAAAAACGTGCTATATTTTTACAAACTGGACACAAACTTCAATCTACTTGATATTTATCTTTCTTTGGAGTGTTTGTTTGCAAGATTTTACAGAGAAATTAGCAAATATTGTGAAAAAAAAAATATTCCAATAGGATTGAAATTGAAAGTTTTCAATTGTGTTAAGAGGTACTAGTGGTGTTTTAGGCAATAGGTTTCTGCTGATAATTTATCTCATAATTTCAAGATTGTTTTAGCTGTTAACTTCTATTTAATGTTGTCATGATTGTTTTCTGAGAAAATTTCTTGCAAAATACTAGGCTTTTTTTTCCCCCTTCTATCATGATCATCACCATGGATTATTGACTATAAGAGGCTGAGTATCATGTTTAAGTACTACCATATAATATCATGTTCATTTCTTTCTAAAATTGTTTGCAGAACACTTTATTAGTATCCTGTAATTATTTTTATCTATACTCATTTACCCTGTATCCATTAGATCTTAGTTGTTATTTTATTAGTATCGTGTAATTATTTTTATGTATACTCATTTACCCTGTATCCATTAGATCTTATTAGTTGTTATTCTAGTAACTTATCTTCATATCCTTTGAGCCCCATCTCCAATGCATCTTAAAAAATACTAATTTCTCAGTTTAATTTTTTTTTTTCCCTGTGTCCTATCTTTTTTTAAACCTTAAAATTTGCAGGTTATACACCCATTTGATGCTCAAGCAGAAGGGGAGTTAAGCCTATCCCTTGGTGATTATGTTGTAGTTCGGCAGGTGTGTTTGCACTACTAATCTGTATAGTGTTCATACTTTCTTGTTAAGCTTGGTGAAAACTTTAAATTTCAAAGCATAAAGAGTTACAAGAAAAATATATTTTGGTCTAGAATTCTTTATGTGTGCTGCCTTTGGGACTGATTTGGATGTCCAAATCTGAAACTGCAAAAACTAATAAGCATGCGGGTTGTACGTACTCTTATTTTGGTGTTAAAATATATTATTCTTTTCATTTTTTGACTTTAGTTAAGACACAACTAACTAGATGTTGAGCTGCAGGAAGGACAAACAATTTTGATATTATTTCTTAAACAAATGTTAATAATAAATAATTATTATCACTAATAATCATGTTCAAACAAATGACTTGCTTGGTAGTTGGCAACATGTTACCTGTCTTGACCACTGGGTTAAAACAGGTGTTGTGTCCCCTGGTTGTCTTCTTTAAACAAGTGATTTTCATTAGATGCCAAGATTCATGCTTGAGGCCAAAATGCAGTAGATTCATTCTTTTATTTCATTTAGTAATCTTGAGGCTAATTGTTTCATGCTTCCTTCGTCTCTTAACCCTTTTCAATTTTTGGTCGTTAAAAATCTGGTAGGTGGGTCCAACTGGGTGGTCCGAAGGTGAATGTAAAGGTAAGGCCGGATGGTTTCCCTCCGCATATGTAGAGAAGCAGGAGAAAGCACCAGCAGAAAATATAATTGAAGAAAATTAAATGTGGTGGACGCAATGGGATCACTCTATGTGGAAGTTGTATAATTCTTGTACTTACTGCGTGATATTGTCATGTCATGTAAATACACGGCAACAAACATTTTACTTCACTGAGTGCCAGTATTTTATCTTGGCAGAGGATTGCCTGGTAAGATTTTTCTGTACTATTTATCTAATTAGTATGAAAAATAAGGCTAATGTCCAGGTAGTAGCTTGTAGTGATGTATTTATGTTGTATATGTATGTTGTTTTAAAGTTGAAGCCATATTTTTAGTTACTGAGTAGACCAAGCCTACTCAATATGTTATACAAACATGATCATGAATATGCATTTATAGTTCAGCTGACCCATGGTCTCATATGCAATGTGATGGTGACTCTGCAGTACATCGAGTTTTTTTTTTCTTTTTTCTTTTTTAATTATCTTTTTTTCGTCCTCCTGCTATGGTTCCCATTGTTGCCCAGGGCATGCTGCAGCAAATAATTATATTAAAAAGGTTGCATTGCATTAAGTAAATGACCTATTTTGTTTATTGGATCAAAATCTATAAAAACTAGGGGTTAGTGGGAAAATTCAGAGATTTAAAATCTCTGAAGCCATATTAAATTTCAGTTTAAAAATAAAATTTCAATAACGTATCAAATTTAAAATTTTTTATTAGTATCATCCTATTTTCGGGATATGATGAACCATATGAAGTTAATTTTAGATTGGAGATATGATGTACAGTTCTCACTTCTTTTGCCTTTTTTCTTTGAAAAAGAAAAAGAAAAAGAAAATGAAAATGCTTTTATTTTTTTTGAACTTGGAATTTTAACTTTTGAAGGTCAGGACTCAGGAGGTCGGTGGATGCAGCATATGAAGTTAATGTCATAATCCCAATAGAGGGTTATGAGGCTGTTCAGTTTTTTCTTGCAAAAATAGCAATTAGGATATGTTTGGCATCAGTTGAGTCGTTTGTTATGAACTTTTGTTGAGATTGTTTTGTTTTTTGACAAATAACAGTTTTATATTGTTGTTAGTAATAGTACTCTATTGTACTTGCACTGCAACTTAGTTACTTGCATTGCATGTCTACATTATTCCATATGCAAGGGATGACCCTCCTAAATGTAGTTTCTCTGATTCTGACATGCACTAACAAAAGATGACTGTTACGTTGTTGTTTAGTGCCAATGTCTTCCAAAATTTATTCTTGGTTGTTTTTGCTCAAGTTTGTAGTTTTACAGAAGGTGGACCTTGTTAGAACATGGAGGTGGACCTTGTAAAGCAAGAAACTGGGTCTACCTAAAGAAGTGTATGTATTCTAGTATTTTATGTGTAGAAATTTCTTGAATTTGTAAAAATAGGCTACTGGCGAAGGGAATGGGTAGGCACTATACACTATACACTATACAAGAGCAGAGGCCTCTTGGGAGTGGGAACCATCTTCTACTGCAGCTCAAGGAACATGGAGAACAAGGGGATTGTTAACACACTATACCAAGCAAGCATAAAATTGTGTTTGAATCAATTGGTGAGAAACATTGTTGTGGGAGGAGAATCATACAATTACTACTGCAAAAAACTCCTTAGATTTGTTAACTCATGTGCCTTTCGTGAATTAGGATGTGCTGCCTCTCTTTGAAAAAAAAATTAATGGTTCATTGAGACGATTGGCAAATAAACCTTTTTATTGTTATTTTAGCTTGACAAATAGGGAGATTTATCTCAACATTGAAATAAGAGGACTTTGTCGTTTTTGTGGTGCATAGGTAAATAATATAAAAATCAAATATTAGGTATTATTATTAGATAGGAAGATAAATTATTAGGTGAGACATTAAAACAATGTCAAGATTGAATTTATATATTTCCTCGCTATTAGAGTACTGAATCGTTTAGTTCCATTATTAGCTACAATAATTTCTTATTCGCAGCTTGAAGTATTGCCATGAATTTTTAGGACAGAAGTTGTTTAAGGAAGTGTCAAAAAGCCCACGTAGCTAAAAAAAAAAATAATAGTATACCAGCATTTTTGCTATTTTCAAGTGATTTATAATTTTAGTGCATGATACCCTTTAAAGTGATTTATTCTTTTATTTTCCAAATAATACATCAATCATACGTACAACGAATGTACTTGAATTATTGATCATGGTGTGTTCCTCCTTTAATGATCAAAGGCTGCAGTTAATATATTCTACACATAACGAAAGCAGGCATTGTATAATTTTTCTGTTAAAAATGGACTTGTATAACTGCCACTGCCATGTGTGTTTCGGGTGGGTTTAATAGAAAACTTGTATATCTGCCAGTGTCTTGTCAACATAGCAGTTGAGTCATAATATGATCAATCTCTCTGCCTTCACATTCTAGTTTATTTTGCATATTATTTACTTAGTAGAAACAACTGCAGATCATGTCCAATAAATTCATGCAAGGCCTTGGTGGTTTTTTAACCTTTTTATATCTGTTTATATTGATAGCTATTTTCTTTTGAATAATGAAAGCATTCCAATCAAAGATTTTCACCATTAAAGCAAATTTCCCAAATAAGCACATGGAGATTTAAGTATAACCTTCCATCGCACCTTAGAGATCAAATCACATAACCTTCCATCGCACCTTAGAGATCAAATCACATTCCTTCATTCCATAATTGTAATAACAGTGTCATGTTAATAAAAAAAAAATGGAACGAATTAGTCCACCACAAAAATTAGACTTCATTCCCCCTTTATGATTAAAGTAACAACTTCAGATATGGATAATTCTCATTGATTATATACAAATCTAACATGAATCTCTCCACTATAAGGTAACTTTGAGTGCAACTAATTCAGTGTCCTCGACAAAAATGACACTTCTTATGCTCCAGTACAATCTACCAAGCAAGCATAAAAAGATGCCATTATAATCATATATAACATTCCACCAGCTTGCCTTTCGTCTCACCTTATAATGCATTAGCAATTTGTTTCAACAGTTCCATTTACATACAATAATTCGAGAAAGTGATAAACAGAACAAAAAAAAAAAAAACTACAATCTTACAAAATTTCAAAACTGGCATTACTTCTGTGAGCAATGACAACTACTCTTAGATAATTACACAAAACCTATCTGGAAAAAAAAAATATACCTTCCGCTGTCAATCAAGTGGCTGGCTGAGGTCCATTCTGCTTGCTGGGATTCATAAATTTTCTGGCAACCCCAGCATCTGATGATGTGTCCCAGACCTGCAAATTTCAGTAATTATATAAGATGATTCAAATTACCTATCCTATAAAATATATATGTCAAGACTAAAACGTTGTGAGGAAATTGTATAATGAGAAAACTCACTTCCAGTTTTCCCTTTGAACCTCCTATAGCAAGCAAGAATGGGCTATCCTCTGAGAAGGAAACAGAAAATACTCCTCCCTAATAACATTCAGAACAGAATATGACAACTCAACTCATGAATCACATACTGCTTTAGGGTTCTTTAGATTTAATCCAAGGACGAAATAATAATAATAATAATGAACCACATACTGCTTTAGGATTCTTTGATGCTACACATGATGGTTGATTGTTTGACAAATCCCACAGTTTTACCTGTACAAAATAAGGAACAGCATTTAGGTAAATATAAAAGTATTTATGAGTGCCAAAATACGTATACATCTACAAAAGAAAAACAAATTATCACCATTTTATCTGTAGATCCAGTCGCAAGAAGCTGTGAAAAATACCAAGGCACGGTTAATAATTTTAAACAACTAATTAAAACTGAGCATCATACATACAGATACCTACATTGGGTACTGAGGGATTATAGGAGACTGTGCAAACAGCTTTCTCATGAGCATGAAGTGTAAATCTTGGCTTTGAATCAGTAGTTGAATCAGACGTAGCTGTCCGGACATCAAAACCTTGGACCATTCCATCTTCAAGACTCACCTAAAAGAACAACTAAGGTTTCATAAGTTTGTACTTTAGCCAACCAACCAGAAAGCAATCACATCTACCAAATTTATAACAGTGATGATACTCCCTGATTTGTTTCCTTACAAGAATAGCAGGAAATAAAAAAAAAAGTAGCAAGAAGACCATAATGAAAATTGATGAAGAACGCACCACAAATGAATGACTACTATGTGGATCCCATGCCAAACTTTCCACATCAGCTGTGACAGACCACTTATAACCAGGATGTGTAGGTATCCTCCCATCCTTCTGAAATGCATAAGAGTATTACATCAAAACAGATATCTTGTAAGCAAATAAGAAAAACTAATTTCTCGCAGATATCCAAAATTTTTATTTATTTTTAGGTGCTTAGCTATTCATTTGGAAACAAGCACTAAGTTCTCTCATCGCCTTTAACAACTATGAGTTCTCAGTTCTAGTAACAACCTAAACTTAGACAGCAGAACAAAGTAATATTCATTACCAGGACTACTGAATGATCAAAAGATCCACTAAGAAGAACTTGTGGCTCATGATGATTCCAAGCAACTGCTTGAACCTGTAAGAGTAATATGAAGTTGTTGAATGCAACAAGAGGGCATTTCTAGTACTCTAGATGAGCACCATAAGAATCAAAAAGAAAACAACTGAATCTGCCATGCACATAATTCAGGTAAAGTTCCAAGGGGAACATCGGAAAGAGCAAGGCTATGTTACCTTGTCTGTGTGATGTTCCATGGTAATATCACATTTTCCAGTGGCCACATCCCAAATTTTGACTTTCTTGTCAGCACTAGCACTCGCAAGTATATTCCTACACTTGGTTCATTTTTTTATTAGCTACCATGGCATTCAATTCAACATAAGCATTCAAGAGAACTAAGAAGAAAACTGGACACCTTAAGATTTAACAAACCTGAACTGTTTGTTCCAGGCTAGGCCCAGTACAGAATCTGTGTGACTGCCTTTTTTGTACTTGGTTGATGTCTAACGCAACAAAAAAAAAAAAAAAAGCATAATCATTTATCAAGTGTAATTCAATGTAACGCTTACTGCCAAACTAATTTAAAGGGATGGCAAAACACAAGGTCAAACTCGAGCAACCAGAAAATGGCCCCACTCTATATAAAGTGTGCACGAATAATTCAGTTTAATACTAGACATCTATAAAAGCATAGAAAATCCAAAGATACTTTCTTAATTCTAATTTAAAGATGAAGTGGATAATTGTGAAAGTATGTTTACAAAGTTCAATTAGACTTGTGTGGATGATCTGGAAGAGAGGTAAGATCATTTCTGCCCTATTTTCAAAGCATTTTCAAAATAATTGAAAACAGCACATGCATTAAACTACAGTGATACAATTTTTACTAATTCCCTATACATATTTTTATGGTATAAGCATAAAAGCATGAACACACCAAAACAAAATATCAAACTTATAACAAAAAAAAAAAAGTATCAGACCTTTCCTTTTTTCTTCTTCTGAACAATACCACCTAAAACTACAGATGGCTGCACCTCATCAATCTGAGAATATGGAAACTATTAGAGATTCTACAACAATCTAATGATACAAGACATAAATTAAATTTTAAAATGTTATGAGATTCAAAATTCATCATTCACATACAATATCTAGGTCCCATATTTCAACTGATGGTTCCATTGAGCCAACAGCTATAAAGTTCCCTGCAAAATTAAAAATTTTATAGGGCAATCATAATGAGTGCAAAAAGACAAAATTGCAACTTACAAATGAGAACGAGTTGAGGCAATTTATAATTATTAAAAAAAAAATCTAAAATATACAATACCAAAGACAAGGTTACAACAGAGAAATTCATATGCTTCATGACATGGCTACTCAGTGTAGTACCTTTTTCTGCCCCTTTAAGCGGACAATCAAGCCATGCTATACAAAGGGGGAATGCTGATAGGACAACATCATGGTGAACATACATGTTCGAATCACCATCATCTGGTTGCTCATATATCCAAACCTGCCCCATATATTACAGGAACTTGATTAGAGATAGAAAGCAAAATACCAATCTCCCATGCAAAATTATATACCTCAAGGTGACTGAATTCATCTTCATTACGAGCACAAAGTATGACTGCATCCTTTGGTTTAATGGTCATGTCCTCAAACTCCTCCGAGTCTTCATCCTGCAAAACTTGTCCTACCATCAGATCCCAAGGATACAGAATTCTAGTAAGAATATAAAAAAGTCGTCAAACTTACATCTTGATTCTTGAGATATGGATCCATATCATTGCTTGGGTAGTAAAGATCACCTAGTCCTGTACTAAACAACTCAACACCTAAGATGCACAAATGCATCATTAGTACCACAATATTGACTCGAGATAAATCAAAATAATTTACAAAGAAATTGATCAAAACATATGTCTAGTGATTTAATGAGAATATTATTAGAAAATATTAAGTTAACTATTGATTGTAACCCCAAACTACGCCAAAAGAAATGATCAGGTACTGCTTTAGCCTTTAGTTTACCAAAAACAAACTTAATCCGGGGAGAAAAAAAAATCAAACAGACAAGGGAGGCAAATTAAATAGATTGCACATTGAGATATACCTTCATCCTCCTCATCATAATTATCCATATCCAGTCCCTTCAAGCCATCAGTTATGTCATCGAATTTAGATGTTGACTTAGGAGCTCTACCAAGTGCATTTGCCACATCTAATGCATGTGTAACTTCATTAGTTTGCTTAGAATTATCAACTTCCATACCTTCATCATTCTCTAAACTCTCATTATCTTCACTGCATGAACATAAACCACAATAAGAAAAAAAAAAACATTCTTGACTTGAATGTAATCCTTTTTTCATAGACGTCAAGCTAAAAAGGAGCATAATTGCCAAATCAATTCATCATTAATAATAATAATAATAATAATAATAATAATAATCTTAATAATGCTAGTAGAAATAATTGGATTACCTTCTATCTAAAGCACCAGCCTGTATCATCTCCTCAATCTCCTCCTTTGATGGAGGCTCCGCCACTGATAGGACAGACTTTGAAACCCCTTTGGGTACCCATGAAACTGCTGCAATCATTCTTCACTTCCACTGCAATCAAGAATAACACAAAGAAGCAAGAAGAAGAAGATGCTTGGCGATCACAGAGGAGAATGGCTGGGAGGCGATAGAAGAGAGGTTGGGCTGGGGCTGTGGCAGTGGCAGAGGAAGAAAGGGTTCTATTAGGTTTAAAGTGGGGGTGGGGGTGCGTTTAGGGTCGTAGTTTATATATAACTTATCAAAACTATGTCGTTTTGAAATAAAACTACTAAAATTTTAATTTATCAAAACTACATCATTTTATATTAAGGTACCGTTTATTTGAGAAAAATATTTTTTGGCAAAATATTTTCTTTATTTTTCAGTATTTAGATTATTTAGAAAAATAAGTTAAAGAAAAATAATGTGCTAGTAAAAAAAATTATTTTAAAATAAGAAAAAATATTTTTTTAAAAATATTTTGTAATATCTTTTTCAATGTCTTCTCTCATCATTTATTGTATTATTTTTTATTTTTTAATGTTTTCTCTTCTAATTTATTGTCTTTTTAAGTGTTACAACCAAACACATAAAATAAACAGAGTCTAAAATGATGTAGTTTTTAAGCTATATTTAATAATTTGAATTATATGTATTTAATATTAATGAATTATTTATGAGTTAATTTATTATAATATATATAAAAATATAAATAGAGGGAAAACTTTTTTTTGATGAAAAAGGACATATATTTTTATATATTGACAAAAATAATATTTATTTAATTTTGAAAATTTTTGAAATTGATGAAAATAGTATTAGTTTGTATTTAAAATTTAAATTTTATATTTGAAAATCAAACAGATTTAAATAAAAATAAAATATTTTCTTTTATATACATAAATTATTATAAGATTCAATTATAAATTTTTACAAAAATTCGTATTTATAATCTACATTTTGCATATATATGAATCCTAAATAATAGTTAAAATTAATATTTTATTATTAATTTAATTTATATAATTGTACACAATTTTTAATACATTAAAAGTAATTAGAAAATTATAAAACTATATGAATTAAAAATTTTATTAATTGATAAATAAAAATAATTTATTTCATAAGGTTTATACATAATATAGATATATATTTTACATGTAAGTGAGTAAGAAAATATAATTATTTTTAAGCAATAAACTTTAAATCATAATCTGTATTATATATAAAAGTATGAATAGAGGAAAAACTTTTTTTGATGAAAAAGGACATACTTCTTTTATATATTAATTAAAATAGTAATAATTTAATTTAAAATTTTTTTGAAATTATTGAAGATAGTTTTAGTTTGTATTTAAAATCTAAACTATATATTATAAAGTGATAAAAAATAATAAATGCATATAAGTTATGACTAATCGCTTGTATTTAATTTTATCTTGGTATTTAAATATTTTATTGGTCCTATATTCCCCATATAATCTCATGCACGAGCTAATTGACAAAAAAAAAATATAGAATATTGTTTGATGAAAAATCAAAGGTAATAACATGAGTTATCAATTAGAGAGGTGCATTTTTTGGACAAAAAATAAATATTTATATATCTATATATATTATCTATAAATTTATACAATATATGAGGTAATGTTTTAATAAAAATATTTTATTTTACAAGTTGAGATAAAAGTAGTTATGCTATTTTAAATATCAATTATATATGAAAAATTAGATTGATGAAAAAAATAAACTTCTATTTTAAGTTAAATATGTATTTTGAATTTTTATACAAATAATAAAGAAAGTAGTTTAATTTATACTAATACTGACAGTAGACTTTTATTTTATATTATATAGATATTTTAAATTTTAAATTTGTAAATAATGAGTAAAATAATTTAATTTAAAAATTTTGTTATGATTAAAACTTTATTTATGAATTACTTTTCTTTTTATTAATATTATTTAGTTATTTTATCAAAAAAATGTTATTTAGTTATAAAATTAAAAATTAGATAATAAGTATGTTATAACCCAATTTTTTTTTATAAATTATAAAATTAAATTTTGGGATTTGCAGTGTTAATAAATATTTTATTAATTGTGATATTTGATTATTAGTGAAATTCAATTTAAATTTTGATGTTGAATATTATTTTAATATTATTGACTTAATGTATTTTAATACACTTTTAAAAATTGTGCATTGTGTAAATATATATGTGTATTTTAGAGGAAATAATAAAATTAGAGATATTTTATTATTATATTATTTTATTTTTTTAACTTTTACTTTATTTAAAAAAAAGGTACCAAAGGGGGATGGACACGTATAAAAGGGAATTTGGTCTACACCATCCTAAGAAATGGAAGAAGAAACATCGGGTTTTAACATTTTTTAATGGTAAATTTCCTTTTAATCCCTAAATTTTTTGTCTTCTTTATTTAACACCCAAACGAACTCCGATTGACCCCAAATTCAAACCATAGTTTCTTCTCATTCTCTTCTACCTTTCCCTAGCTTTTATTTTGCAAGAAAATGTCTAGAAATGCCCAGAAATTGAAGGAGATCAGTCGGCCTATTTTCATCATTTCTACTATTTCGGTGGGTTTCATGTGACAAAGTTGGTTCCTTTGCATTCCTCACGTTACCAAGAGTCCGTTGCCACTAACCACGCTTCAGATCTACACCCATAGAATATATGACGAATATTTTTAGGTATTTTTAGTTATTGTGAAATTAAGCTTTAATTTGATTTTATTAGATATAGTTGCTTTGAGATGATTTGATCTAGAGGTTGTGATCTTGCTAAATATAATTTTTATTTATTTTTCTGAAAATTTTGAATTTTCTGGATCTCGGGGGGTACTGTTCATGGTACTGTTCCCGATAGTCACGGATCAGAAAAATTTTATATTTTTAATAAATGCTTTGTTGTATTTTAAACAAACTTTGTGAAGAAAGTTTGTTGAAATTATGTGTAGAATTTTTATTGTGAATTTTCGAAGGTTTATGTGAAAAATGAATTTTTGGAAAAATTAGTATAAATAAGTAGTTTTTATATTTTAGTTGAGATTATTGTTAATTATTATGTTTTGAACCATTTTTGAATAATAAATAGTATTACAATAATTTTTATGAATTATTTCTTATTTTTAACTAATTATTGGTAAGTTCCGAAAAATTGTTGGAATTTAGCAAATTATTTGATTTTAATTAAAATTGTTGTTAATTATTCGGTGTTAGACTATTTTTGATTAATAAAGGTATGAGAAATAATTTTTATAGTTATTTTCAATTAATTGTTAATTAATGATAATTTTGGAAAAATATATATGAAAAATAAACTTATTTGTTATTTTTAAGCTAAATGAGTATTTTATTATTTTTATGATATTAATAAGTGATTTTAATAATTATTTATAATTTATGTTGATTTAATTGTAAAATGGAATTTTATTGCATTTATAAATTTTATTAGCAAAATATTATTAAAAAATAGAATATTATCATTTATTTGAAAAATATATGTTTTTAATATTTTTATGAGATATTTTGATGATTTGAGAAATTATTATATTATTTTATTGATTGAGATTTGTGTTAGTTTTCGATTGGGCAATAATTGTAGTTCGAGGGCCCAACCTGAGAAATTGAATTGTGAAATTTTAGAAATGTGTTTGCGTGCAGGATCGACTCTACTTTTAGTAGAGATGTGTCCGTTTTACAAAGGAGACTCTGCCGAATTTTAGGTAGATTTCTCGTAAAACGTGATATCGGGTCGGTCTTAAGTTTTGATTCTTAGTCGAGTCATTTCTTAGATCGAGTCGTTCTTTAGAAATCTCTAAAGTATAAAATTAGGAATTTACTTCTAATTATTTATTTATTATTATCTTCTTTTAGTTACACCGCGAGCTAGGCCTTCCGGACCGGGCCAGCCAAACCAGAGTAGATGAATGTATACTTGTGAGTTATTATTATATATGTGCATAATATATAGAATTCATGATTTGGTATCCATATTTTGAATAAGTACGAATTTATTATTATTTATTATGATTTTATATATGCATACATTTATATTTCATAAATATGATCATACATGCACATATATGTTTTCATAAGAATATTTAAATGCAAATTCTAATTTCGTAATATGGATGCATATATTTATGATGAATTATTTATTTATTTTGATTAAAATACTTTTGGAGGATAG